>JARHVA010005076.1:1150000-1160000 GCA_037957365.1 Torreya grandis
CTTCCTTTAGGAATATTTTATGGTGTAACATTGCCTTAAGGGTATTTCTATTCCTATTTATGAGAATATTGAATATTTGATCTCATTGGTTCAACATTCATCTCATGTTGTAAGTTTTTGTTATTATTCTTTATATTATATATTTGGTTTTGAACACCACATAAGATTAGAAAGACCAACAATTTTTATAATTTTAATTAAATTTTTAGAATGGAAATGGGCTACTAGAATTGATTAAAAGGATTTCCAAAATTCTATATGCTACATAATTTAGAGTTTCAGACCCTAGGAAAATAGTTACTAAACATTTGTTGAATCTTTAAGGCAAAATTAGAGTTACTTATTCATGTAAAGGGTATGATCATGACAAAATATTTTTTATCACTAAAAATGATATTAAGTTATATAGGAGAATGAGTCTTTCAAGCATGGTTATGAAAATTTCTCAAATTGTTGAATATGATCAAAAATCATATAGTATATTCAAAACAACTAAACATGCCCAATTTTTTATTTTTTTTTAAAAACATAAAATTTCTAAGTCTAACAATACTCTATTTTGAGAGGTGTTTATTTAAGGTTTTATTCATTTTAAGTGTAGATCCTCACACCATGTTGCATATTTATTCCATTTCAGCATATACTAAACTAATTTCAAAATGGTCCTTCTAATAGATTTGTAATGGCATATTATAACATTGTGAGCAACTAATTACCCATGGAAGAAGTGTAACTAAACCATTTTCACATTTTTTTTTACAATACATGCGTAAGGTCAACATAATAACAATATAATCAAGAAAATCATATTTGTGAAAAAAAATTATTAAGTGCAAGGAAGACCACTTTTAGCCAATTAGCTTAACTCTTTCAAGAAAATTTCATAAGTTAGTTTATATCCATTGGTAAAATTGTCCTAAAAAGCAAAAACCTAATTTCAAACCAAAAAAAAGGAACAAGTTTAAAAAAAAAGGATATACATTTCTTATTCTAAAAAATATGAAATATTTAACCAATTATGATTTATATTTTCAATCTTTTTTGCTAACCCCTAAAAAATAAGGGAGAGTTTCAAATATAATGAGAAACCCATCAGATGCATATCTTGATTTAATCAATATAAGGGAATTATAATGAAATTAAATGTATAACATATATAAAAAATATAAAACACAAATATAGGCATGAAATCGAGGACATGAAGAAAGATACACCACATCAAATGAAGTATTTATGTGGAAGAGGATTATATTAGGGAACCATAGCCAATTGATGGGATGGAGCGTTGGCTATTATAAAATTCCCATATACATTGAAGAACATGCAAGGGGATAAAATCTCTTTGTTATCCATGTTATATCAATTAGGCTTAACCATCATCATGTAACACACACAGGGTCGATTCATTAATTCTTTCTTATGAATATACAAGAAGATAATTCAATGTGGGATTCAAAATCATTAATTCAGTCCTAAAACACCAAATAATTTTTTTAATTTACATCTAGTGAAGCATGTGTAAAAAAATATTACAACTTTTGAACTAGAGATAATCAATTCGGCCTAAATTTAATATGCATATTTGGTAATGATAAATTTTATATACATTGAATAACATGCAGCTAGGATCAATCAAACATGTTTTAGAAATAATAAGTATATTGAGAACCAAATTGAATCAGTTAGGCCTACCAGAATGGCTAGTACTTCATAAAGGTTAGAAATTAAGGATTATGTTGAGATGATTGATCTGGACATTAAGTCTTAAATGGGGCATACGCTTCTATTCTAGACTATTCTACCTGGTTAGCATGGGGATTCTTGTCTCCATAGTTTTAATTACTGGTCTACATCCATTTTTTCTCATTGTTGGTTTTCAAATTTACATTACATGTATTAACACATATTTTTCAAGTTAATTGAAACAAACTATAAAAGGAGATTCTCTAGGAGGCCTAGTGTTAAGTTACATTGTATTAATCTATGTTTTTAGGTAAAAATGGGTGTTTATCAATTTCAATAAAAACAAATGAATTATGTGGCCAGATAAAGTTCCATTTATATGTTGGATTATGTATCAGGGAATGGGCCATGGATGAAAAAGACTTTTGTTTTAACATGTTGAATTATTTATTGAATAGGATAATGGATAAGACACATTATTTGATTAAAGATTGAAACACCCTTAATATTTTTCTATTTCAAAGTGGAACATACTACTATTGAGAAAGTTATGTTTTTACTTTCCTTCATGTACATTAAATTTTGGATAGATATTGTAAATATCATTCATACCACCAACCATAATATGAGAGGGGGTCAATGAAAATTATTGACTCCTAAACTAGTTCTTGAGTATGCTAGGCCTAACTGGCCACAGTCAAATTCTATTTTGCATGAGATCCAAAATATATATTTCCCTTATTAAAGAATAATTACATGTAAAATGTAGGTGATCATAGTGATATATAGTTTGTGCCAAATTGTAAGAGGAATAACCTTAGCCTTATGAAACATAAAAGTTGACTAGTCTCACCTCTGTATATACAAGTTGTAAAAGACAGGTTATCATAATGATATAGGGTATTTATAAATTTGGGAGGAAGCTTTGAATGTGTGACATATTATTTGGGATACCAACTCACCTAAGTCCCCTTCTATTTTTATTATCAACATGCTCACTGAATTTTAGATTCCATCCCGTAGTCTATAACATTGGCTTGACCAGAAAAGGAACAACTAATAACCGAATGTCACTCATGAACACAAGCATATTTTATAAAAGTAAGGATAAATATGTTTGCTTTATCCCAATTCATTTGATGTACACTAGACCAATTTAAAGAGGAAACTATAACTCCAAATAAATTATCATCTTCTTATAAACCAAGTGAACAAACCTCCTCCTCCTCTAAAAATAAAAATAAACCTTTACAATAGCCAAATGGATGCTAAAAGGCAATCCATAAAATATCCAACCCTTATCCGACATAAATAGAGATGAAAAATTGGTCGAAACTATAAATAAAATAATAGAGGAGGAGAAACCCATAATGGTGGTAGAGATTATCAAGATCCTAGAGAAACACAAACTTATTTTCATTCCTTTTGACCTACATAGAGATTGATACCTATAATCCCAACAAAAACCTTTAAAATATAAATGTTTTTTAAAATGTTTTGTGGGAGGAGGGAGTAAGAGGCATGGAATAGTTGGGTTTTCTATGATATACTAAATGTTTAGTTTTAGAAATCAAACAATACACGGGTACTTGCTTGTATCTTTAGATTCTTGCACCATCATTATCAACTCATCCATGAAGGGAGGTTCATTTGATCATGGGATTAGTATATGGGATTGTTGGTCCATGGTTGGTGTAAGAAAGCACTTGGATGATGCTCTCCCTCCCCATAGCAATACTAATTTTTAGATGGCACTTAAGATTATAACTGATATAGGAGATTCTAGGGAACTCATACTCCATGGTGCCATGTATCTTATATGTGTACATTGCAATTTATTTATTATTTGGATAGTAATATGATGAGATGTAATTATTTACTTATTTGTACTTTTGCACTAGTGGTTATATCATTGGACCGGTCATGGTTGGAATTTGTAATTAATTTCCACAATGGTTATGATGTGTGTCATATGTTGATAGTGATTAGTGTCTGTTAGATGTTAGGCCCTTATTACATTTATCACTCTTAGAGTATTGTTTATGATCATTGTTAATATTCTCATGGTGTAATATATTTATAGTATATGTGTTTATTTTTTTCAAATCACATTTTCTATGTCAAACCCAGTAGGGTTGTTACATGTGGTATCATAGATGTGGTTTGAACTCTAGAATCTAATGAGTCCATTAACATTTTCATATCCTTCTATTTTTTATAAAGGTGAGTACTAAAATTTATGTGGTACATTAAGTGTGTATCTTAGGATAATTCATACACTTTTAGATTTATTTATTATTTGACACAATTATGTTTATGTGGATTAGGAAGAAGTATCATCTCACATAGTGAGGATAGAGGTGAGTTGTCACTCCCTCACTTCCCTTTGACATCATTATAATCTCCTAAGAGGATTATTATTTTCTTGATGTTGAACTTGTTTCTAAAATGTTATTTTGAACATATTCTATTGAGTTCATGGGATAAGTGTCTTCTACTTATTATTGAGATAAAATTTGTAGGATTGGATGAATTGATGAATTTATGTGGATTATTATTTTCCTTCTAGTTGTGGAATCAGATTATGATACTACTCTTACAAGTTTGGTAAGTATGTAGTGATTTTGACAACTTGGATTGTTGTGTTTTCTTTATATCGTTTGAGGTCATTTCTGAGTTATGTTGCTAAGAAGTTAAATTATCTACCTTCCACTTATGAATTTTTAGATTCACTACATTATCTAATTTCATGAACATTGAGCACATGGAGTGGTGAACCTTTAATTTATATTAATTCTAGATTAAGAATTATAAGTTAATTATAATTTTTATGGTATTATATACCATTGATTAGATTGATATTAATCTCTTTTTCTTAGAGCATGCTTTTTTGAAATTATATTTTATGTACCTTCACCAGGAGTATGTAGGGTATAAGATGTGTAAAACATCTTGGTAGTCTAAAAGGGTTGAGGTAAAATTTTAACTTATTGGGTACTAGTTGAGAAAGTAGAGATATATTATCTCATTTTGTTCCATTATGGGGTTGTAAGGATGGTGTTATCCTTAGACTTTGTATGTTATGTTAATTTTAACAATATTTCATCTTAACTATCAATATAACACTATAGGTTAAGTTGTGAAATAATATAATAGTTATGTTTGGCAAGCGGTAACTTAATATGACTACAGAATAATTATATGATTTTTCTTGTATGTATGTTGGTACACTCTAAACTATTTAGAATATAGTATTTCTTTCTATGATATGCTATTATATAATTATGGTTTATAAAACCTTGTGTACATTTTGGAGATCATTAGGTCATTGATACCTAAGGGAAGAGTGGTGAATTAGGAACATGAATAATAATCTATAGGACTGGATCATACTTAGCCTCACATTGATTCAATAGATACTAAGTTTTGATCCAATATACAGACATGTCAAATTCCATCATATGGCCATATACATGTATAAAATAGAACGTTTATTCATTAATTTTATATACATTGAAAATATAGTATTTCTAGTTCCTATTCATTATCATACTTGTTAGGAGCTCCATGGAGTAGTGGTAGTATTGACATGTTATACTTATCATGAGATAAGTGGTGTAGCAGTAGTATTAAGTTATATACATCATCCTTATCAATCCCCCTAAATAATTTTATCAAGAATAAATAAAATACTCTGAGTTAGAGAGATGTATAGAGGGGTTAGAAGATATTGTGGAACTCTCCCTGGTCATTTGTTTAGGATTTTATGATGATTTCATGTGATGTTGGAGAATTTAGATAAATTTTCATCAAGGTATGTGGGACCCTTATAGTTATTAGAAGTGGTCAATCCTATATTATTTAGGCTTCTCTTACTAATTCTAGGCCCCAGGATTGTCATGACAGATCCAATCAAAGTAAGTGATACTCACATAACTTCTTCGATTACTAGAGAGATGTCATAGAGAAGGGTCTTATGGGACCAATTTTCAAAAAATAGTACTAATTGGCAAAACTATGATGAGTTCTTAAGATAAATTTCACATTTATTTTTTTGATTGATACATTATACTATGTTATTCCTCTATTGAACAATGTTTTAATTCAGAACCTATGTTTGAATAAGAGTCATCCAAGATGATGAGTATCTTTAAGGAAGAAGGATGTTACATCTTGATTCCTCACTAAGCAAACTACTTGATTATCCATGGATATTTATGTGTGTGTATGTGTGTGTGTGTGTGTGTGTGTGTGTGTGTGTGTGTGTGTGTGTGTGTGTGTGTGTGTGTGTGTGTGTGTGTGTGTGTGTGTGTGTGTGTGTGTGTGTATGTATAATTATAGGATAGTAAGATATTGCTTAGGTTACATGTTTTACTATGAGTTAATTGTAGTGTATGAATCTACATTAAAAACATGTTGATTTGTTATTTTAGTTATATTTTATGTTGTATACATATATCATGACTGTTATGATATAACGACCTGCTTATTATGAGGTTGACATAGGAGAACTCATCCCTCAAAGCATGATAGAGGGAAAACATCATCAGAGAAGGTGACATAGATGGAGATGTCAAAGGATGATATAAAAAATGGTCGGAACCCTACACATAACACAAATAAATAGCGTGTGTAAAAATATATAAATGGTTTACACATGTATTTATTACTACTTTCATTAAGTAGTTGTTTGCAATGATTTTCTAGTATATGATAAATAGTTATCATAATGTGTTTTGATGAAATTTTAATTAACTAGTTTAATATGGGTACTACCATAATTTAATGGTTTATGCATGATTATTTGTTTGTGATATCTTAGATTTATACTTAGATAAATTAATCTTGTGTCACTAGCAAGTAGAACTACCATATGTAGACCAGTTAACATATCTTGGTAATGTTGAGAATACAAGCTCTTTATCATAATGATATTCAAAAATATCATTATTGGGATTCATAGTTTGTTATTATAAGATAACTTAATATAAATAGATTATCATTACTAAAATTGTGTTGTAAATTATTAAATATGTTGTAGTTAACTATTGAATTTCTAAAAATAAGAAAAACCTCACAAAGGGAATAAAGCAAATAAAATAATAATAAAGAAAAAGAAAAAGAATTAAGTCAAAAAAATATGATCTTATTATTAGAGGATGATAAGTATCTTGGAAAGGAAAGAAATGTGTAGTACAGAAAAAGGATGTGGTGAGAGGAGAAGAAAGATGAGATATTTAATAGACAAACAGAGATAAATCCAGGTAGGTGATGTTATCAAAGTTTTCACAAATTTTATATGTGTAGAGATATATATTGTTTCTATATTTATATCCTTTTTAATAACACCATAATCTCATTTTAACACCTTGAGTATATACAATAAATATACATGTTAAACACTATTGCAAATCAGATATACACTTCAATAGGTATTGTTATATAATCACAACCATATTTTTATATAGTGGAATCTATGACTTTTTTTTAGAATCAATGATTTAGTGATCTATGTATTGTGTTTATACATCATATAGCGTAATTATTATTAACATATGTAGATAGCATACAACATATAACGTAATAATTATTTAAATATGTAGATAACATATAACATATATAATAACATTGAATATAGGGCATTTTATCTACATGGGAAACATGCTTGCATATATAATAATAGTAGGTCCAAATCATTTGATATATTGGCCATAATACTAGGACATGAGTTATATGATAGATACATGTTAATATAATTGAAACATTTAATGGGAATATGAAATCATTTTAGATAGAAAACAAGCCTATAATAACAAACCCAATTGAGAAATGTTATTAGCAATGCTAGTGATGTTGGAGACTATATATGATATTTATCAACATTTTAATAAATATTCAATAAAATGTAAGCCCACAAATAGAAGGTAGATCATATGAAGATACCAAACTAAGCATTACGATTAACATCACTAGTTATGGAGGTAGCACAAATGTTCTAATTAATACTTGAGATTTTCATTGGGATCGATCTAGTTAATCATAATATGTAGGTCATATGGATCGCCTATCTTCTATCCCTACTATAAAATGTCCCAACAACTATGCTCAACTTAGTCATATTACTTCTTCTTTTTCTAGGTAATAAACCAAAATTGATTATCTACTTCCTGAATACAAGTATAATGAATAAGATTCAGTCTCCATCTCAATGTGCATATTATTAATATTACAATGATGTGACTCAGACCCACTTAAAGTGAATTATTATACCTATAATAATGGTATTTATATGAAATAATAGTTGTGAATTAAGAATTGGAAAGGATAATTATATTCTTATATAGTGATTTAGCTATATAAAATGTGTTACCTGAAAAAAAAGATTTGTTTGCAATTCAAGAATTATTTAAGAATGCCATTCAGAAAGAATATGACATGAAATTGGCAAATTACAGGGCTTCACTATGTGTATGGTATGTATTTTTTATTTAATGAGGTATATATGATTTGGATAATGTAAACGAATTGATATATCTTCACACATGGAGAAGGAAGGGTGATATACTTTGTACATATTTGTATTCTAGTGGAATGTGTGAATTAATGTAATTTACGTTAATGTTTTAATAAATTCATGACATTAGAGGAATTGGAATGATAGACTTAAGATGATTTTAATTAATTAAACTCTAATAGTTAGTTTACATAAATAATATGTCCTCATAGTAGCAAAATAGTATACGCTAGAAAATAGTTGTTCAGGAAGGAAACTATGTGTGATTGTTTTTCACTCTCTCGATTTGGTGTTTTTAGTAATTGTTGTCACACAACCTATATTGTACTCTAGAAACATAAAACAAGGTTTGTGTGTGTGTGTGTGTGTTTGGGTATATATAAGTATGTAGTTGAGTATATGTAGGTATTATATGAAATTATGAAGACCTATATATATATATATATATATATATATATATATATATATATATATATATATATATATATATATATATGTATATATATATATATATGTATATATATATATATATATATATATATATATATATGTATATATATATGTATGTATGTATGTATGTATGTATATATATATCTATATATGTATATATATATATATATATATATATATATATATATATATATATATATATATATATATATATATATATATATATATATATATATGACTGCCTTTCTATTAGTGAATCCTTCATGTGGGATAAAGTGGATTAAAGTTAAGGTTTATGAAAGTATGGTAAAAATATTATATGGACTTAATGCCCTATATGAGTCAAATATCTCTTAAAGACACAACAGATTAATTTTAGAGAAGCAAGGAATATTGTTAGTTGATAAAACCATAATTGTATATTTAAAAATATGCGTGTGGTGCATGTTACACAAGTTATGTGATATGAGAATATATATATATATATATATATATATATATATATATATATATAGATACACACACACACACACACACACACACACACACACACACACTAGTACAATACATCTAAATAATAACATTAAAATAGATAGACTGATAAACAAGTGAGTCATAAGGTGTTTGAGTAACCAAAACTATAAACATGTGAAAATAGTCTCCTATAAATGTAAATAAGTGTTAAATGTAAAGATTATAAAAAGTTTATGGTTATCTGTTCTCTATAAGTATTATGATTGACTAGTTAGAATTATGTAGTGTGTGCATAAAATAGTAGATTGAATTATTATTGGTTTTTTATATACTTGGATCTACTTGTGGATATTAGATTAAGCATTGTAACCATAGGGTATACCTAAGTTGTATAGAATTGTACTTCCTATATTATTATTTATGATTATGGGTAGGTCGTTTCTTGGAATTATAATACTAGTTAATCATAGTCATGTAGTTATGATCATAAATAAATAAATAAGATATAATGACATTCCATAGAGTACTATAATATAAATGTATGATATACCAGATGATACATACTTTAATTATTTTGTCTAGACTCACACCTATGTTTGATTGATTAAATGTATGTGTGTTGGTTATTACTATGAATATAATGTTTTGTGATAGTTAGTATAATTTTATATATGTGTGAATACAACCTTTGAGAGTGTAATGAATGCTAGGATATAATATCATGTATTTCATGAAAACTATGATTTAATTTTTTATATCTAGTTGTTTGAATATAAGCTTATGTTCCAAGTATTTAAGACTACTTTATTATGACTGGCTGTGGAAAAATTAGTAGTTATATCCTATAAAATTAGACCATGGTAATATGGGTTATTATAG
>JARHVA010005076.1:1165000-1237500 GCA_037957365.1 Torreya grandis
CCATAATGAGATTAAGAAACTTCAATCCCATGGAATTAATGCAACATGCTAAATTTATTCATTGTGAACCTATCAAATAAATCACCTTTCAATGTTGTAATGGTCAATGAATAATTATCTATGATAAAAAGGTCATGCATATAGAGAACCATACTAAATATTGAATCATCCTACTTTAAGACATAGACATTTGGATCATAATTACATTTGTATAACTCAACCAAAATAAGAAAATAATCTACCTTGGCATCCCAAAATAGAGGATCTTATTCGATGCCATAGATATATTTTTAAAGATTGTAAAGTAAGGAATAATATTCTAGAAATACTTTTGGTTACTCCATGTATATTTACACTTTGAGGTCACCATAAAAAAATGAAATCTTCACATACATTTGATGAACATCCTAGCGATGTGCTATAACAATACCAAGGGTGAGTTAGATTGAGTGCATTTTGGAAACTAAAGCAAATGTCTCAATATGGTCAATGTTAGGTACCTGAGAAAAACCATTTGATACCAAACATGATTTTAAATTGTTTAGGAACCCATCAGGTACAAATTTTGTTTGGTAGATCCACCTATATTGAATAAGTTCTCTTCCCTTAAATCCTATATTTTTGTACTCAACAAGGAGCCATACTCATCTTCCATAGTAGTATCTAACTCAAACATTATTTATTCTTCATGAAATGTTTATGGATCAAAATTAAATGTGGTAAAATCATGTGGGGAATTTTGGAATTACGAACAAATTCACCCATTATCTAATGGATCTTAAACCCATTGGGAAATAATTTATAGAGTTTTTCTAGAGAAAAGAGGAACATATGTTGGTGAGTTAGGAGGGGATTCGTCATCTTATGAAGATATTCAAGTATGTCCTCATCACTACTCTCATCATTAAAACTAGAAGAAGAATTTTGACCATCAGGAAGCTTCTCTAATGGGTATAAATCATCAAAAGTATTATCAAACTTTGATACATATAAAGAAGGGGAGACATGTTAAGAATGGAGTCTGAAGGACCCTCTTGAAAATAAACACTCTTGTCAATGAAAAACTAATGACTGATGGGCTGGATAAAAAGGTATCCTTTAACACACTCATGATATCCAAGGAAGATGTAAGGTTGACTAGGAGGTTCCATTAACTTACACTTTTACATCAAAATATAGGCCATAACAGGAGATACAAACACTCATTAATTCTTCACTATAGGTTTCTAACCATTCCATGATTCAAAATGAGTGACTCCTTTCAAAGCCTTCTACGAAACTTAGTTTTAGATATAGTACACATAGTTGATGGCCTCAGCGTATTGAGGTGTATGTGACTTGGGTTAGATCATACATTTGGCCATTTCCTTCAACAACCTATTCTTTCACTCCACAACACTATTATACTAAGAATTATAAGGAATTATACATTGTAGTTAAATCCCTTATAAACTGCATAAGTTTTTTAAATGATTACTGACATACTCACTACCATTATAAATGCAAAAAAATCAATGTATTTACCTAAATATTTTTCTACAAGTAACATGAAGTCATGAAAATGGTCAAAAGCCTCTAATTTATACATAATAAAATACACCCAAGTGTACCTCAAAAATTCATTAATGAAAGTAAACATGTATTTAATAATGTTTAATGAAGGTTTTAGAATGTACTAACAATGTCAATATGGACAATCTCCAATGTATGGTCTACTCCCCATGATGTACATTTGTCATACTTATATTGAGGATGCTTACCAAGTATGCAACCCTCACAAAATATGTCATAAAGCTTGAGTTGTTGCAACCCTAAAATAATGTCATGATGAGTGAGTTACTCTAAGTAGTGATATTTGAGATGGACAAATCACTCATTTCATTATTTACTCACCCCATATAACTTAGTAAGTTGGTAGTAGAAGGTTTATCAAGAGAAATATGTGAGAAAGTATACAATCAGTACTGGTGATATGCTTTCTCAAATGCAACTATAGATTCATTATTTTCTTCCCTAATAACAATTGAATTAGGTGTGAACTCAAATTTATTTCCAAATTGATGTGAGTTATATGATAAACATATAATAGATTTATGGATAAAAAAGGAACTCATAGAACACCATTAAGTGTCCCATCATTGACTTCAACATATACTCTCCCACTAACTTATGTGAAAGTGTCATCACCCAACAAGATGAAAGGCATGGATAAAAACACCGAAGATGAAAACTTGTCTTGTGAGTAATCCATGTGGTGTGAGGTACTTGAATTAATTACCCATGTGGAAGGATAGGATGAAAATATAAAAAGTGATTTGACTTTATCTATGCCTTATATATATATTTGGCCTTAAAAGACTCTTGTGATAATGAACTCTGATTTAAAGAATCAAAGACATAGATATTATTCTTCTCTAGCATTTTTTTCAATTGGTCAATTTGCTTCTTCATGCATTTAGATTCATCATTCCCAGATTTCTTATAGTAGGCACATGTGAGTCATACTTTCATAGGTTTATCATTTGAAAAAGAGGACTATTTTGATGGTTTATACTTATCATTATATTTTTCACGCTTTCTTTAATCTAGGTCATACTAGAAGCCTTTTGTTTAAGATGAGTCATAAGTAAGGCATGTGTAATTTAGATTACTTTAATGTACCCATTTGAATAGGTTTGTATTGATCTTGAGTCAAATCAATAACAAAACCATAGAAGGATGCATGGTCCATGTAGATCCAAGGGCACGCTTGGTGATGTGTAAGGTATAAACAATGAGAGAATATTCATAACATAATTTGTCAAAGATGAAAAAAAAATCATCATCTTTTTAGTTAATGCAACATAGTTTCAAATGTAACCTAAGTGATTTAAATTTTGTGAATAAGTATTGTGTCATATCAAAGTCATGTGGATTCAAATTTATGAAATCATCAAGGGGGTTAGAGTTCAATGGTGAGGATGATGGTGTAAAATGTGTTTCCTATCCATCCACATAGGTAAAAATCCTAAGAGATATAAAAAAAGAGATGAGGTTGGGATCATGCCCTAGGCAATTTTGGCAAAATAGATACCCCTCAATCATTGGTAGTAAGCCAAAGAAGCATTCTATATACCTAATCCATGTAAACATAGGGTTTCAGTCAAAAATAAATAAAAATAAAGAGCTCATTTTACAATGAATGACCCCTCATGATGTCATGCTTCCCAAATAATGTTTCCAATGTGGTCCACATTGCATTAAGAGTAGTCAAGAATTCAATATGAAAGATCAAGTTAGGAGACATAGATAGACATAATTAATCATAGGCTTAATCACTTCTATTACACCACTTCACCTTCTCTACACCTGATGTGGTTTTTGTTTCTATACCCATAGTAATATGGTGTTAGACTTCACTCATCAAGAGTATTTGTATTTTGACATTCCATTGGTGATAATTTAAAAAAGTAAGAAGTAGAACTTGAGACTGATCCATTGCATTAAGGAAGTATGTAGTAAAATGAGTGTACAAGAAAGATAATTATATTTTTACCCCCTTAATCTATAGAGTTTCAATTTTACAAGGCACTAAAATATCACCAATACATATATCTTGAATCAACTCACACATTCAAAAAAAATATCTTGAAAAGGAATTGTGAACTAAAGGTTATGTAAGTTTCAATGTTTCTTGCTTGAAACAAATAATGATTTCTACTTTAAATGAATTTGAAAAACAATTGAGTTGAAAATTTTTAGTGTAAAAAAAGTTTGGATGAATTTTTTTGAGGAAAATTTAATAGCTTTAGGTTGGTTGTGACTAATGTCTTAAATTCCCATGTGATAAGGGTGATAAGGGATACTATGATGGCATCCCCTTGACTGATTTGATTGATGTGGGAGTGATGTCACCCAAAAATGACTCCAACTTCCTAATGAATAGTGTCATAAATCAAAATCTTAAATTTGGTGTCCCCATGGTTTTCATTATATTTTTGAAATCCCCTTGTAATTAGTGGAATTTTTTATTGAAGTTACGGTCATCACAAATCATGAGCTTAAATTTGCCATCCCTATGGCCGTAATCAGACTTTTAGAGCCCCTAAACATTTTATGGAGTTCTTTATTATAATTTTAGGTGTGTATTATCATTATATTTATATATTTATTACTTTTTTAAATATAATATTAAATAAAGTATAATAATATAGTTATAATAAAAATTGGAAATTTAAATAAAAATAGTATAAATCATTTTAAAAGTAAGGAGGTCAATTCAAAAGAAACTAAAATACTTCAAAAATACGGAACGGTCATAAAGGTATAAGAAACTATGAAACCAAGTGATCACAATGGTCAAGTGATAGCATATAAAGTTGAATATATTAGAATAAACACAAAAAATATAGTAGAAGTTGAGGGTATTATTCTAGGGATGAATAGAAGGATAATCACTCATGACAATCAGAACCATGTAAAATAATAAAAAACTAAATTGGAGGACTAAGTAGATAATCAAAGAAGTAGAACAACTTCAAAACTTTTTTTTAGGGAGATAAATTTAGTCATATGCTGAGAGAAGGAAATCAAAAAATACATTTAGATGGTGAACTTTGGACTTCAATCCCACTCAAAATATAACAAATGAAATATCATAAATATCTCCATGAAGAAGGAGATGGAATAATTTAAAAATAAAAAAAAGGAATGCACATCTTCCTAAATAAGTTACTCAAGGTTGTATTGAATAATGAAGATGGGGTAAGAGTGGAAGAGAAACATTTCATATAGAAATTTTATTAGTTTTTCATCTCTTATTTTTCAATCATGAGATAAAAAATGATATAGATATTAATTTGGCCCCCCTAGATAATATTTGACAACAAATTTTTCTATTAACTAGATGGGTGCCCTCTAATTTGGTATCCTTACATTATGGCATAAAAAGAAGAATGTAATTTTCATTTCTCATCCTTTCCAAGATAATTTTAGAATTTTTCCTAAAGCACATTGATTACCTCCTTATAAGTACCACCATGCCCTAGGTGCTCTTCATCCTTTCTACTAGTTCTTATATTTTATTATCTATCTTGAGGAAAACCATTTGAAATTTCTCTTCGAACCTAGTGGACACAAATTTGTAATTATATTATGTTATGGTGGTTATTTTACAAGTCTTACCATTAATGTTATGCATAAACTTAAAGCAGTCATGGAGGAATCCATAATTCATGAGTCTAACAACCATCAGATAAGGAGTATAAAAGACATCTTTATATGGTCAGGCATTAAGGATGTCATTGGTAATAAAGTGAAAGAAACCAACAAAAGGATGCCCAGTGATTAAGAGGCATAGATCCATATTGGATACAACTAAGACAAAAGGATAAACATATCTCTCTAAGGTAAATAAACCAAGCAAGCCCACATGGGAAGGTGCTTTTGTGTCACTATGCAAGAGGTAAAGAGATTGAGAAGGAATGATTAGAAAAGGATTAGATAAAACAAATATAAACAAAAAGTTGATAATATTAATAATAATACACTTTAGGATGCAAGTATAATAAAATCCAACATGAAGATTGGTGGGCTAATGAGAAAACAATTATCCATTAAAATAAATGAAGCACTAAATGTTGGAGAAGTGGTAAACATAACACTATCATTTCTTAGAAAAATAATGATTTATATTTTTCTTGATTTATATTTTTGTTCTTACTTGTAACATTACAAGAGTATAGTTGATGCTTTATCATTTTGAAAATCATTCAGAACAATGTTTTGATATGGTATTTATAATGGATAATGGGTTTGGAAAATTATACACATTGTCACTGCCTCGTCTTGATCTACCTCAATGCTAGATGAATCCATTTATCTATTTATATTTTTTCCTAATAAATAAAATTTGAAAGAAGAAGTTTAACACATTTCAAATAGGAAGTTTGGTGTGTTAAATGACACAATATTCCATAGGTTATATAGGTTTAAATTCATTTCATTGGGAATAAGCCCTCAAATTTACTATGATATGTTGGTTTTTTATCAATAATAAAATTAAGATGTAATTTGATAGAAGGAATTTAGAATATATATTTGGTGTTTGATTTTGAATATGTGACTTAGTGAATATCAACCATTTTGGTCTATCATTAGGTCATAGATGTTAAATTATATATTTATATTTAATTCATATTCAAATATGTTCACTCCTACACACACATAAAATTCATGCATATATTTATTGGTATTTAGGGTGGTGGATTGTAATATAGCTCATGTTCATTTTTAATTTTAATCATAAAATTTAATTCTATTTAAATATCATTTGAAAAAAAATCTATTTAAAAGAATTCATTGATATTATTATACCAAGAGTCATTCTAAAATCTTGAAATATCTATATAGTATGGTAAATAAAAATGTCAAATGTAGCCAATAAGGTGGGGGTGAGTTGGTTGGGTCATTTGGATGTATACAAGCCTACCAAAGTTTGATTTTTGTTAAGGCATATGAGGCCAATTCTGGATGTGAGTATTAGGTATACTTATAGTGTATCGTATTTGATCATACTAGTCAACACTGGTGGTCGACGATGGTTCCCATGAAGTGTGTAGTTGGGTCTTGTGGTAGAGGAGGTGATTTTAGTTTTTGGTAATTCTAGATCACTAGCGTGGCTCTTGGTTTGTGGGTGATAGTGGTTAGTGATGATTCCTATGGAGTGTGTGGGTGGGTTTTGTGGTAGAAGAATTGATTTTAGTTGTTAGTAATACTCGACAACTAACGTAGATTATGGTTTTTAGGATATAGGGTTTCTTATAAATATTATGATCATTAATTAAATTATCTTGGATATGTAGGTCCTCCAATTATATCCCAGACTAGTTATTTCTCCAATGATTACAAACAATTTCTAATTCCTAACTCTACTAAAAGAATAGTCACCAATAAAAAAATATAAAAAATAACATAAAAAATAAATGCCAAATATAAGAAGTGTAAAAGAATAAAAAATTAAAATTAAATTAAATTAAATTAAAAAAAATAAAAAAAATAAGTACAAAAGAAGAAGTGAGGAACTAAAAAAAGATGAAACCACCATATTTTTAAACCCTAAAAACCCCATATTTATCTTATGAAAGTAACATATTTTTAAACCCTAAAAATCCCATAGCTAAAAATTTCCCATAACTGAAAATGAGTTGTCTATCACATTTTTATGATATTTTTGTAAATGTCTTGTTTTTGGCTAAAACACTTTAACAAAAAAGTACTAATTCAGTCATCCTTATCAAGTAAGTTATAATTTTAAAGTTCATCATGAAGTGTTAAAGGAAAATAAGAAATAATGAATATTATCATTTAATGGTGAAGAATAGGATTCCAATGAACTTAAGATGGTGAAGCATAAATAAAATTATCACATACTTCTTTGAACACAAATTATACTTATTAAATATCTTACATATTTGGTGTGCTCAAATACTTTTAGAATTTTGCATTTCAAATTTTACAATACTTTTTACAATAAGAGATTGATATATTTGTGCAAGATATTTATACAAAAAAGTAAAATATTCATATATTATAGTTATTCATGGTAATATGTTGATAAACATCCCCCTACCATGTTTTGAACATGGATATATAAAATAAATTATATTAATATTATTCCAATATAATAACATATTATATATATATATATATATATATATATATATATATATATATATATATATATATATATATATATATATATATAAATTTGATGTATATTTATAATAATTTATTATTATTATTATTATTGACAAATAATGAGGTTTTGAAAGGGACCATACCATTCTAAAATTAAGAGAAAGATAAAGAAATAAATCACAATGAATCTCCTCTACCAGAAAAAATGAAACATGGTGAAAAAATACCATGAAAATACTACAGCCCTACAATGGAACACAAAAGAAAGTTAAAAAAGGAATAACGCTCCCATTATAATTTATTTTAAAGATCTAAGATTGTTATTTAGTGGTTCTAACTCCTTATTCTTCATCTCTTTTTTTTTTCATAATATTCCATTCATCTCCTCCCCTTAAATCATGTAAAATGAGAATGGAGAGTTCAAGAACATCACCTCATTTGTGGTTTAACAATGAAACCCTGGTTGACAAACCTTCACCCTTTATATTTATTAGTTGAATGTTATTTAATGTAATATGATCCATAAAACACTCACTATAAATAGTTATAACATTAATCTTTTCTAAAATAGATTTAACCTTCAATAAGGCTATATTGTCCTTAGTTGATGACTCCAAATAATCTCTATTTTTATGAACTAGATCAAAAAAATCAATTTGTGTTTCAAGAACTGACACCAAAACTTCAATTACATCTTCACACTCATTAGAAACTTGGACTATTATATGTTCTAAGCCAACATCCTTCCACCAATTATTTATTTTTCTATGTTTATTACTCAGACAATTATTAACCAAATGACTAGTATGAAAACATCTACAACATATAAAAAGTAACCCTTCGTATTCTCGAGGCTAAACCCATGTTTTGTCCCTAAATTTTAAATTCAAATATATAGGTAGATCCTTAGAGACATATACATTAATTAAAATTTGGACATAGGTTGAATAACCTCTTTATTCAATTAAAGAGTCACTTGGCAAAATTACTCAATAGAATTTCCTATGGGTTTAAAAACATTAGTATCACAAAACAAAAGGGATACGTTTGGTAGTCAAATCTAAAATGGTTGTGTTAAAATTTGTTATATGAGGGTTAAAATCAAGATACCAAGACTTTGCCAAAAACATATGATGCTTCTCCCAAGCCAAATAATACTCATTAAAATTTTCATTTTTATCTTCATTTGAACCCAAAATAATAACAAAAATGACTCTTGTGCAAGGTTTGATTTCATTTTTACCTTTCACTAGAGCTTGCCAATGTCTCATTAACCAATCATGGAGATTTGAAAGGATTGTCCAAAATCCATTAAACTAACAAATCATTCTTTTATAAGTAGTGAAGTGTTATTTTTAAGGAAAAATCCAATAATATGTTGGATAATGAAAAAACAATGCCAAGAATTCTATAGGAGGTGGTTTAAGTACATAATAAAATATAGGATGTTAGAAAGAGCATATTGGTGGAGGTGTTTATATTAAGGTGGGTTTTAGCACTCTAGGAGATGGAGAGGAAAAAGTATAAGCCTTTAGTGGAGGAAGATAGAATATGGTGGGTCTAACCCCACTAATATATGATTAAGGACAGACAAGAAGAAAAAGACAAAATTAAAACTAGTAAGAGGGAGTTAGAGTTAAAAGAAGAATCTTGAAATCTGGATAAAGTATTTAGTGTGTTTTTATTAAGCATCATGGTAATTAAGCTTCATGGCCTAAAGAATACTTTTTTTTTTAATTCTATCCATGTGATAATATCTCATATTTTGAAACCTCAGGTGTCATATGGAAGAGTATCCAAGGGTTATAACATCTTACATTAATAAAAAATAGAGTGCTTGTGTGTTTAGGTGATTTCATTCATTTGTTTAATGTTTAGTTTTTATTCTGTCATGAAGATGTATTTATTTGTAATAATTGGTGTCAAGATAATTCATTAGCATCAAGGACATTATAAGAGGTTGAATTTTACTATGTGCAGTATGGATGTCACCTTTAAAAACTATGTGCATTTATAGATTTAAACATACTAGGTTTGAAAAACTGATAAAAAATACACGAGTCACAATCAGAAACCTAATTTTTATTACATATTTATATTCTACTCAAAATGTTATGCGCTTCTTTAAAAATGGTAGTTCATTTCCAGTTTGTATGTGAAATTTATGTATCACCAATGTAACATGTATAAATTGTTGTTACAACCCATAACATCCATTATTCCAACCCATATCAAATTCTAAAACAATCTCTTAACAATTGTTGTAGGAGAATGTTTAGAAAATAACATGGGGACATACTATTGATTATGAATCCTTAATTTTTAGATGTTGTAGATGTTTTCAAATAGTGTATTTGGTTAATGATTTCCCAAGTATCGAATTAAATAAAATTCATTGATGGTGTAAGGATGCTAGTCTAGAATATACTACGTTCTAAGCCGCTAGTGAGAGTGAAGATGAGAGTACAGTCTCTAATTAAGCAAAGGAAAATTCTTAGAAAGGGACAAAGGAAGTATAAAATAAGAAAGAGTTAACAAAATTTATTGGAAATGTGTAAGGAATAAATAAAGTGGGGAGTGCTTCTAATTTAACTATGGCATGACAATACTAAATTAAATAAAGCCAAGGGAAGTTGTGGCTTGAAGCTCTATGATAAACATTTATGCAAGATAATATTCATTAATTAAGACACCTATTCACATAAAGATATTTATATATCTATTGTTGAGTCAAAATTCAAGGGAGAATCTCAAAATATCTATCCCCATATTTCCAAATCATGAAGAGGGGGAGGTTGGAAAGTTGTGAGTACTAGAAAAATAAAAAAGGGTATGAAACCTCTAAACATGTATCTCATATCTCAAAAATAAAATATTATGAGAGATTTTGTAGTATCAAGTTTGGTTTTGGCTTTGTTGTAGAGTAACTGTACTTGTTGAAAATCTTGGCTTGTGAGGCTCTACTTGTGTTTATTTTAAGTTGTTTGGTGGTTGGGTTTAAAAGTCTTAGTTAATGTAATTATTTAGTTTTGATTTTAGTCCTTTCCATATTTTTTCTCTTCTAGGGTTAGGTCCCTAGTTTTTAAAATATATTTTATTACCAATATTATAAAAATTTATGGGAAATTTTTTTTCTACAATTATTGCTTTGAGTTTTTGGTATTTTGGTCACATTGGCAATCAATTAAGGGGTCAAATGAGTGATGAAAAAGGGAAATTAAATATGTAAAATGTGTAACTATCTCATTTTTAAAATATATTTAGCTTCATTCTATTTCATACCCATTGATTGTAATAAAATTAATTATAATATCTATAATAATAGAAATATATATCACATAATTAAGAATAGAATAAATATATCCACAACAATAATTGGTGAAAGAGAAAAATACTTGAATATTATGATTGATACACTTTTATAGGGAAACCTCCACAATAATGCAATAATAAAAAAATCATAACATCATGATAAAATACTAACCACTATCTCCTATATATACTCTACCTAGCCATGGTTATTTCATAGTCTAACCATAGTAAGAACATTGAGAAATGCAATAAGATAATATGAAGCTATTTAAACCCCAAGTCAACCACATAGATCCAGAGACACACTATAAGTTAAGAATGTAACATGCCCTTATCATTCATAATAAGATTGTACTTAATCTGAAATCAAACTAGGATATTTCTACATAAATTCTTCATCCTTACATGTTACATATTAATAATTCTTGTTACTCCATTTGATCAAATATTCCTTAATATTTATAGTCTTTAGTTTCTTATTACACATGTGAAGAACCTCTTAAGTATCTAGAGTGACTTATACTTCTTCGTAAAATTTTGCTAACTTCATTTAGTGAAAAATCTATGTCCAATTACCTTCTCTATAAAAGATACACAAAAAACTAGATGTATGGTAGTGGATGGGGACAATTCTAGTTTATAAGCCACAATAATAATTTTATGTAATATCTAATAAGATAAATAATTAGGTGACATCTTGGTATCCTTTTTTTAAAATTTAGAGACATCTACATATATGACTAAAAATGCACAAAGACCCAATCATCTATGTCAAAATGACTCTAACATGGTGTTGATCTTCTTGATATTTTATTTTATTTTATGCCATTGAAAAATTATCTCACAAACTCACTAGTACCTCCTATTGATGGTGAATATGTTACTTATTAGATCAAACCTCAAGATGTACCAAGAATGAAGTGACTGATGGTGGTTGATACCCAAACAATTGCACAAAAGGAGACATTTTAGAAGAACTATGAAAATAAGTGTTATAACACCATTCAATAAGTGGAAGCTAATGAACCCATATATTCTATTTGTCAAAGACAAAACAACAAAGATATCTTTCAATAATTTTTTTGACTAACTTTGTTTATCCATCAAATTGAGGATGATAGGTTGAGATATGAGCCAACTAGGTTCCCAGACATGCACCTAAAGATGATAGGTTGTAATAGAAAAAAAATGGATGTGATAGGGATATAAAATGAGCATATTTATTGAGTTGATTCATTACTACCATGATACCATTTTTACCCTCAGACCATCATAACCCAATAATGAAATCCATGGAACCCTCATCACAATGCTAGGTAGGGATAAATAAATCCTGTAAAAGACATGGGGTCTTAATGGTTTCACCTTTGCTTTGTTGACATATCATGAATTTAGCCACATATTTTTGGACATCCCCCTTGAGTCCTTCCCAAGAAAATGATCCTTAATTCTATGATATGTTATAAAAAATCTTTAGTGGCCTCCCTATAGAGATGCATGAGGTTACCAAAGGATTTTATTTTTAAAGAGAGAATGCTTACAAAGGTATAATCTATCTTTATACCATAATGTATTCAATTTCCATGTATATTTTTATCTACCCTAAAACCCTTATAAATAGTTTTAATCATATCATGGGTAACACTTTCATTATCCCATTTTGATCTTACATTCTCTAGCTAATATGGTTGCCAAATATTCATTGCACATAACTATGGCTCAACTAATTCATCCCTCTGAGATAATGTATCTTCCACCATAATCTCTTTTACTTTATCATAGACTATTCAAAATTATTAGCCTAACATTTTAGTAACCAATTTTTGTTTTTCTTCATATGACCATCATTGTTCTAAAAAATATTTGAGGATATCATGATCACTCTTTACTTTAAAGTGATGACACATGAAATAAGATATCCATTGCTTGACTACATGCATATTAGTCATCAACTCCTTCTCATAGATAGGTTTTAGACTTTTTTTCATTCACTTGGTGACTTTCAAATCCTAGTGCTCAATCTTCTTGCACTATTGCAACTCCCATGCCATATCCTGATGTGTCACACTTCAAAACAAATGTTTTTAAAAATCTAAATTAGGAAAAAATTGAGTTGTGAACATAGTCATTTTAAAATATTCAAAATCTTAGGTAGTTGAATCAGTCCACTAGATGGAGTATTTATTCAACAAAGAGATGCATTGAAATTCAATGCTACCATAATTCTTGACAAACTTGTAATAGTAACCAATTAACCAAATAAATATTGTAAGGTTATTGAGGGCCTTGGGAACTTAACATGCCTTTATCACTGGGATTTTTTTATGACAAAATTTCACTCCATGTGAAATAATATAACCCAAGTAATCCATCTCTTGGACACAAAAATCACATTTTGAAGGTTTGTCATAAAGCTAATGTTGCTCTAAAACTGAAAATACATATTTCACATGTTTCAAATGGTCATCTTAATTTTTATTGTATATGAGGATGTCATTAAAGAAAAACTAATACAAAATTTCTCAAAATTGGCCTAAGAATAGTAGTCATCATACTCTAAAATATAGATGCTACATATGTGAGGCCAAAAGACATGACCAAAAATACACAGTGGCCTTCATGAATTTTGAATGTTATTTTAGGTATGTCCTCATTATAGATTTGAATCTCATGATATGAAAAATGAAGGAATAAATTGGTAAAGAAAACATGACCATCTAATTCATTTAGAAAATTATCAATTATAGGAATACAAAACTTATCTTTGATGGTGTGTTGTTGAGTGATCTATAGTCTAGGCACATCCTTTAAGTGTCATCCTTCTTCCACATTATGACCATAGGAGAGTAATCTTTAATTTGAGTATTTGGATGATTACTACCTCCAAAATATCATGTACCATGATTTAAATTTCACTCTTTTGGGCATAAGGATACTTGTAAGGTCTGATGTTGGGTGGTGTACTTCTTTAAAAAAGCCTAATCAGATGATCATGTGAATGATTTGGAAGAAGTATTTTTAGCATGTCACCAAAAAAAAAATGTTCATCCAAAAAAATTTACAAATAAATATATATAGAGTCCTCAGTTGCTTGAACCTCTACTAAATATAAGTGTGCCACCAATCCCTTGACACTTTTTCTGAGAATCTTTGTCATTTGATGGGAATTAACTATTTTTAGTTATTTAGACAGTAATCCATGTAATTTAAAATTCATTCCTTGTTATTGGAACCTCATAAATATTTCCTTGAATTTAATTTCAATAGTGCCTAAAATGGTGAGGTACTTCACTACCAAAATAATTTCATATCCTCCCTTCAGAATAGCCAACGTAAGGGAATATAAAAAGTAATCTCCCATAGAAGAGTTAATGCTATGGCATTTTCCAAAACATTTGTTGGCACCTCCATATACATTTCAATACCTAAACTTTTAGAGATAGGTAAATGAAACAATTCAAGAAACTATCCAACTTATTGTTGATAAAGTTATGATTACCCACAAAGTAAATTAACACAATCATCTTTTGTTTCTTCCTAAAGCCCACCACCTTATGTGTTTTAGGAGTACTAACGTCTGAAAGTGCATGAAAATAAATAGTAGGTTGAAAATATCTAGATTCATTCTTATAGTATTCCAAACCTTCCACTAAATCTTTATCATCTTCTTCCTCCTGATTGACACATTCAATGTAAAACATTATTTTTCATTACATCGATGTATTTTGCTTCTTTTTTTTATCACATCTAAAACAAAAACCTTTTACATGATTTTCTTAAATTTATTGAGGTGTAAATTGGTTAGTCTATGGAAATGATAGGCCTTGGATGTGTGTTTACAATTATTAATAAAAGGTATTCATTAGATCAACTCTTTTTCCTTAGTCAGATGTTCCCTTGGTATAGCTTCAGATACATTACATGAATGAAAGATGTGAACCTCTAATTGGATGCTATTCCTGAGGCCACCTGAAAATAGTTTAGTCATATTTTTATCAATAATTTATGCCACATGTAATGATAGATTTTGAAATTGATGAATATAATCCTTTATAGTCTTCATTTGGTGTAACTTGGCTAGTTGGCTAAACTAGTTTTTTGAGACATTATTTTTATAGTGCAGTAGTATCTCTTCATAAAATAAAGAGTAGGAAATGAATATAAGCTTAATTTTATTTTTATCACACAAATAGTGATACTAAATAAACTACTTAGGTTGCAAATACAAAGAGGCTATGACCACTTTTCATAAATAGCTAATATGATACAGGCCAAATAAATTTTGAATTTGAGTAATCCATGTGAGTGGATAATTACCATAAAACTCATGTAGGTTAAATTTTTGTAACAAAAAAATTATTTTATGGTTGGCATTATGATTTTTTGGAGGAAAAAAACTAGACTGGAGTGGTGGAGGGTTATTTTATAATTGTAAAGATGAAAAGTTGGTCGATTTCCCATTGACTTGTTACAATTGATTCCAAAAACTATTCAAGTCCCATCTCATCCTTTTGAGATTCCATTAACTACATCAATATCTTCTTTCCACTCCATGCATTGTAACTATGAGTTAAGATGTTGAACTATCTCAAAAATACTCAGATTAAAAGTTTTTGACTCGATGTTGTCTTTGTGAGAAGTTTTAAACATTTATTTCCCTTTCAAATTACCATGAGTATTAGGAATTACCATGAAAAAACCTAGGACGGTTGTGTTATGAAAAAAATGTATCAAAAGATGACATTATTGCAATCTCCTTTCCAAGATTAATCTAGTGACTAGTAATGTGCATAAAGGTGAAAATTTTTAGCCCAAAAGTTTGTATCATCAGATCATATCATTGTAATCATCTTACAGAGATGAATCTAATGATTGCTAATTTCCATAAGTTAAAAAAAATTTAGACTACAATCACAAATAATTTAATTCATTTTCGATCCCAAGTTAAGTTTTTTTAGCCTTTTAATGCTCAGGATACTAGATCTAAAAAAATGTATACCATAGAAACTTTACCAAATCAAATATATAAACCACTTATAATGAAATTATTTAGATGTTTTGAAATAATATAATTATATATCACATAATTAAGAATAGAATAAACATATCTGGAATAATAATTGGTGAAAGTGTAGAGTACTTGAATATTATTACTGAGCCACTTTAATGGGGTAGACTCTAAAACAACACAATTAGAAAAAAATTCATAATATCATGACACAATACTAACCACTAACTCCTATGTATACACAAATTAGCAATGGTTATTCTATAGGATGACCATACTAATAACACTGAGAAATTTAATAAGATAATATGGATGTATGCCACAAATTAGCCACACATATCCCTAGATCCACTATATGTTAAGGGTGTAGCATATAAAGAATAAAAATAATAAATAAAACATTTTTAGAATAAACCTATATCAGAGAATATTAGATCATGTCATATAAGATCAAAACTAGGTAGGAGATCAAAGAAAAGGCACAAAGTAATGCGATCATAACTCAAGAAAACTCCAAGTTGATAAATTTTGGATCCAAGAGAGCATTATAATTGGTTAAAGTCTTAAATAATAGAGGGTAGGGATTAAAAATGTAAAAAAAAATCTAGGAGGGACTATATATGATGGTTTATTCATGTTTATGCATTGAATAAGGCATGTAGAGGCATGTGAGAGTGTTGATTTGAGTGTGCATCAATACTTGTATTAGTATGATATTTAGATAAATAGAAAAGATGTATTGAGTGTCTCATTTTTTTAATAGTGTTTTTTATTTAACCTTTTAGTGTTTTACAATGGAAATCCTATGTTTATATTAAAGGCCTAAGATTCTTAAATCAATTAAATAAATATGCAATAATTAAGCATAGATTTTATATGATCTTGACATTGTTTGAGTTTCTATAGATAGTAATAAATAGGCATAAATAGAAACTTATCTAAAAAATTACCATCATGGATGATATGTGTTCTTAAATTTGAGATCTAGGTAGTAGTCTATGTCATCAATAGGAACTTATTAATTATCTACTCACTATATAGTATCACCCAATTTAGACAATAGTTATATCTATGATTAATATCCTTAATGTCCCCTTTATGGGACTATTCCTATTTTCTTGGGACCCTTACACATGTTTCTATATGTTCTGTTCCTAGGTGACTGAAACCTGGAGATCTATCTTTTACTTAGAAAATCTTATTTGGTGTGAAAATCTAATCTCCTTTCAAGCATGGCATGAGAAATAATTTCATGTGTGTTAGTAAGATGGACTAGACATACTCAAAACCATACTATGTAGAGAGTTTCCTACATACCAATACTCTGAAGAGGGATCAAGCTTGTTGTATTTCTCCCACATAGTGCTTCATGTATGTGCAAGTGAATTCTAGAATGAGTGTGGCCTTAGATGCCTTGAATGTGATTAAGATTTTAAAATCTTGAAAACTAGGATTAGGGATGTTATAAATGGTAGTAGGTAGAAATTAAACTAGAATAGGCATCAAATACCTTGATTTTTCAAAACTTTGTCTTTGGTTTGAATAGCTTTTGCATCTATTTTCCATCTAGTGAATAGAAGTGGATTAGACTTTTATTTATAGGTTTTTATTAATCGTGAAGATAAGAATATGAGCTTAGCCCAACATTAGGAGGGGAACACATTTGGAAAAAAATCCATTAGGAAGAGATGAGGATAAGGATAGTAGCTCCCAATTGGGGACACTATCTCCATGTGGATGCAGTGTCCTAATTTTGGCACTAATGTTCTATTTTTATACTACTAAGAAATTTAGATTAGGATATAAGATTATAGTTCTATGATTGTGTAATGATTGGTTGTATGTGAATGTGGTCTATCATAGAAAATTAATTCTAATTCTCAAGGATAGGTATATGGCTATGGTAGTGGTAGGTTAACTTAAGCGATACCCTTAACATCTAATTACTACTTTTAGGTGATTACATTACCCCCACCCCTTATGCTACTAATGCAATAAATATCCAATACCACTTGTAATAAAATTACGTATATGTTTCAAAATAATATAATTATCTATTTCATAATTAAGAATAGAATAAGTATATCCACAACAACAATTGGTGAAAGTGTAGATTACTTGAATTGTTATGATTGAACCACTTCAATGGGGCAAAGTCCAAAATAATGCAAAAACAACAAAATTCGTAATATCATGATAAAAGACTAACCACTACCTATTATATATACTTAACTTAGAAATGGTTACTATGTATACTGACCATATTAAGAACATTGAAAAAATTAATAAGATAATATGAAGATATGTAAGTGACAAATCAGCCACACATATCCCTAGATTCATTATAGGTTAAGGGTGTAGCATAGAAGGAATGAAAATAATAAATAAAAAACTATTAGAATAGATACACAATAGAGAAGAATAGATCATGTCAAATAAGAGCAAATCTAGGTAGTGGAGCAAAGAAAATTCACAAAGCAATGTGATCATAACTCAATAAAACTCCAATTTGATATATTTTGGATCCAAGAGAGTGTTACAATTGTTAGATGGTTTATTCATGTTTATGCATTGAATAGGGCATGCAGAGGCATGCAAGAGTGAAAATTTGAGTGTGAATCCATCCTTGTAATAGTATGATGTTTAAATAAATAGAGAAGATGTATTGAGTGTCTCATTTTTTTAATAGTGTGTTCTATCTAACCTTTTAAGATTTTACAATGAAAATGTTATGATTAGATTAAAGGTCTAAGATGCCTAAATTAATTAAATAAATATTTAATAATTAAGTACTAATTTTTTATGATATTAACATTATTTAACTTTATATAAATAGGCATAAATAGATGTGTATGTGAAAAATGACTATCATGAATGATATGTGTTCTTCAATTTGAGATATGGGTAGTAGTTTATGTCATCAATAGGATTATTTTATTCATCTGCTCACTAGATAGTAGCACCTAATTTGAACAGTAGTACCATTTATGTATAATATCATCAATATGGTACTAATGTACCTTTTTTGGGAATATTCCTATTTTATAGGGTCACCTATGACTGTGTTTGTATGTTTTATTCCTAAGTGATCAAAACCTAGATCTATATGTCTTACCTAGAAAATCTTATTTGATGTGCAAACTCTAATCTCCTTGAAAGTATGGGATGATAAATATATTTATTTATGTTAGTAGGAAGTACATATAATACTTAACACCCTATTGTGTAGAGATTTTCCTACATACCAATAATCTGAAGAGGGATCAAGCCCATTGTAGTTCTCCCACCTAGTGCTTTATGTATGTCCAAGTGAATGGTAGAATGAGAGTGGCCATAGATGTCTTGAATATGCTTGATATTTTAAATGCTTCAAAACTAGGATTAGGGATGTTGTAGATGGTAGTATGAATAAATTAGGGTAGAATAGTGATTAAATACCTTGATTTTTCATAACTTTTTTTTCATTTGAATATATTTTTCTTATATTTTCCCTCTAGTGAATAGAGGTTGATTAGAATTATATTTATAGGGTTCTATTGCTTGTGCAGATAAGAAAATGAGCTTAGTCTTACCTTAAGATGTGAATACCTTATAAAAACTATCTATTGGAAGTGATGGGGATAAAGATAGTAGCACCCAGTTGGGGATGCTAGCACCATGTGGATGTATTTTCCTAAATGTGGCACTAATGTCCTCTTTGTATAATTCTAAGCAATTTATATTGGGATCTAAGATGATAGTTATGGGATTATGTTATGCCTAGATGTATGTGATTATGGTTTGTTGAATGACTAGAAAATTAAGTGTAATGCTCAATTACAGTCTATGGATAAGCTTAGGATAGGTTAACATAAGTGACACTATTAACATCTAATTACCACTTTTAGGTAATTACATTTGGCCCTCCTTTATGTTAGTAATGCAACAAAGAAAAATGACTAGTATAAATTAAATATAAGCATACCTAGACTTACCTTTGAATTGAATACCATGTAGATTAGTCTAAATAGGAAAATTTGGGTTTGTATATGTAGAACATGATCCAAATCAATGTGATACAATGAAACATGCCAAAATATGTCATTATTTAAGAGATGATAAAAAAATAAAAGACTATGTTAAAATGAAATAATTGAGTAAAGATGAGTAAATAGAGAGGGAAAAAACAAATACACCACATTGGGTACATGAATTAATGCATGAACCTGGTGGCAAACTATGTGTGTGAGTGTGCATAGTGATCATATCATTGAATATCTTAAAATGAGCTTATGGATTTCTCATTATTCATATGTGTGGATCAATAACTCAATCTAGTTTTGAATCCATCATTGCCCACCCCTACTTGGTATATCATGATATATATGAATAGCTTGGGCAAGATTGTAAGTGTGTTTAACCCTCTCATGTAGGTATCTCAATAACTCAAATACACCATGACTCCATCACTTCCCCCTATGTGAAGTAGATGTATCTCTAACTCTAATATGTAATGTACTGAAAGTATCTAAGTAAATATAACTATGTGTTTGGGTCTATGTCTACTCAAGAATGTCAAACATTGTATATAGAGTAAAGCATGAATCTGGTCACAACCTGAAATGTGATATCAGGTATATACAATGTATATAATGACATGGAGTTTGTCATTCAATCTTATCAACCTTTTTGAAGTTGAGTATATGGAAACCAATGTTTACTAAATCTAAATAACATTTAGAATAGTTGAATTTTTGTAACTTAACTAAACATCAGACTGATCATTCCATGCATGATGCCCCCAAATCTGAGCAACTAGTATGAATATTATCTAAAATGAATGTATCTTAGCTAAATCTAAACAAAACTTCCAAACTTTTAACTATATCTGAGAGAATATGTAATGCACCTCATGTAGTGGTCTAAATGATATCGACTATAATAAATCTAGGGATACTAGACAGTAATGCCCTATAGTCAATGGTAGTGCCCTATGGTTCTAGTGTCCTAATATAGGAACTAATGAGTGTTTAGTCTATTTTTTAAGTGATCTAGACTAAATTCTAAATCTCTATTCTATTTTATATCTACCTTGAGTTTTATGTCTTAAACTAAGCCTATGTGCTGAAATTTATCTATGAAAAATAAAGTGGGAGCCTAAACTTGTGACAAACCCCTGTAAATTCCCCATATTTTAAGTGTATTTGGAAACCCTATGTAAAAATTACCTCTAAATAAGTAGTTATACAAAAAAAATTAGTTAGAAGATGTACATGATATTCCAATATGATACACAAACATAACATCATAATGTAAATGTAATAAGTAGGAAATGTAATTAGTATGTTATAATCTTGCATTGCACAAGGGTGTCAAGATAGATGTAATAAATGTATATAACATTAAAATTTGAGTAACTACTTAAGGGGGTGGGGCATGATGTCCATACAGGATCCTAAGTAGGATAGGTAGATGCATAATATCTCTCATGACATAAAACAATGGTGTGTGTGTGTGTGTGCGTGCGTGTGTGTGCGTGCGTGTGTGTGCATGCGTGTGTGTGCGTGCGTGTGTGTGTGAGAGTGCATGCGTGCATGCGTGTGTGTGTGTGTGTGTGTGTGTGTGTGTGTGTGTGTGTGTGTGTGTGTGTGTGTGTGTGTGTGTGTGTGTGTGTGTGTGTGTGTGTGTTTGTGTGTGTGTGTGTGTGTGTGTGTGTGTGTGTGTGTGTGTGTGTGTGTGTGTGTGTGTGTGTGTGTGTTTGTGAATCAAATGTAAGTGTCATGGTGTAGAAGAATATAAGTAAACAAACATACAAACACATGAGGCATACAAAAGGTAGGCCAAGGGTCCACAATATAAGGGACATGGGCACATGTCACTAAATATGAGAATGAAAACATACAAAGATATGTTCAAATGTCCACATATGCAAGTAACAAGGAATTTGGCATATATCCAAATCGAAGGACATTTTCAAATTTCCATATATAGAATTAGGAAAGATAACACATAAGCGACATGGGCACATGTTGGAGGCATATAAATAGAGAAGTGGCATATAAGCCAAAAAATAATGGCATACTCAAATGCCCTCAAAATGGAAAAAACATAAGAAACACAATCAATTCTAATCTAGGAAGTAGAAATGAAAGCATGTATAACTATGCATTTCAAGTATGTGTAGATGATAGGTTTCATATATACTAATCCTAACTAGTGATAGTCCATAAAAAATATGACCAATGAAGAGCAATGATCAATATCAAGTTAAATTATTTCATAAATTAGAATGTATAGTATGTAAGATAGAACCTGATTATATTAACTGTGTAGGATATGCCCCCAAGTGGGTGGATTTATCTAATTTATAAACCTAGATCAATGTCAATTCCCCCAATGGGTAGATGATAGCTAGTCTAGAATAATGTAGTAGACTAGAGTCATATCTATAATCTACAAGCATTAAACCAGAACAAGTGAAGCATATGTGTATTATAAAACTGACTATACTAGTATAGATACAATAAGAAATATCTGGAAATTAGTATAAATATAAGCATAAAAATGTATACAATCTATAAAAAAAATTATTTTTGAAATATTTGAATTTTTTATTAATTTTGACATGTTATAATATTTTTCTCATTTTTTGAGCATAATTTGTACAAGGAGTGAGAGAGAGAAGGAAGTATGTACAAGGGTAGGAACCATACTAACTATTGAGTCTCATGGGAGACTCACCATCACCATGACTTGTGTTGAAGAGGGGAAATATTATGGCGCATGTAGTGTGAAAGGGAAAATGTAATCCCATGATTTGTTGTGTTGGATAATATAAATTAGAAGCTTCTTAAGTAGTGATTTTATGTTGTTGTGGCACTAACTGTGATGCCTTATGAATTTTAGGGGTCTTAGGGACACATCTGGTAGAAGTAGAAGTTGTAGGTGATGTAGGTGCCCTATGATAAGAACCCCTAGACTCAAATATAACTAATCTCAATGTAAATTGAGTTAAAGAAGGTCCTCTAGAATCTGTGATGTATCTCCAATGTAATCGTTGCTCTGGTAATGGTCTCAGAGGTAGAGTACATTTATGTATAGATATTATTGAAGTAGATTTGGCATCCTTTGATGACTCTATTGAATATTTTGATGTATGCATAGTTATAATTTCTACAATAATATAAAATCATGCCATATTTAGTAGTGAAACTAGAAATGTAACTAGTGTCGATGTTAGAAGTATGACTAGAATCTATGTTGAAATCACCTATGAGATCATAAGAGCATCCTCATATGGGACACTTTGAATCTTAACCACCTAGTTATCATGTATATACTTGAGGAATTAGTGTACTTAAAATGGGATAGCTCAAATCTTATTTAACCATGGCCTGCCCAATAATATATCGAATATACCCACACTAGGTACTACTAGGAACTGAGTGACTACATGTGCTTGTCTAATTTGTAATATAAGCACAATCTCCCTAATGAATATCTAAACATGGCCACTAAAACCAATAATAACTATATTTTTAGGTAATATATCCTTCACTATGTATCCCAAGTATTGTAAAATTTTCAAGGTGTACATGCTTATTCTTGATCCATTATTGATCATAACACTATGAATAGAATGGTGGTGAACATGTAAATATGTGTCATCATCCACAATATCCTACTTTAAAAATGTGATAAGTGGTCTAGGTGGAACTATAGTGTGACACATGACAATAATGTTATGCAGTGGATGTGTCTCATATGTAAATGAGTGATAAGAAGTTGGTGGTGAATGAGCTTGGTATGTACAATGAACACCTGATGTGTCCCCTATAACATTAGGTGTATGCTTTGGGAAAGAATATAAAAATGTCTTAAGTGACTTTGCCTCTATTTTTCATTTTGGTGCCTCTTTATGTGTGACCACATCAATAATTTTGGCCTCAATGAGATCATGTATCTTTTGCTTTAGGATAATGAATCTGTATGTCATGTGTCCTGGTGCCCTATAATATTCGTAGAATGAATTTGAAACATTAATATTTAGAATAATTTGTGTCATATAAACCTATTTAATGTTATAGAGAGATATGACATTGCATTACAATAGTTGTATAACTCATGTTGGTGACTCTGGTAGATTATTGAAGACTTTGCATTGAGGAGCTGATAAACCAATCTTAGAGAAGGCTCTGAAGCTGCATTGGCTATGACACTTTGATCACTTTTGTTTTTTTTGGTTTTTCCTTTGTATGGATTTTTTTATGTACCTTTAATAGTTAAATATTTTCCATTTGTGTACTTGATTTTTCCCATCATGAAAAGCTTAACCTCTCTTTCCTTAATTGTGTGGCACTAGTCGATAAATTATGGGAAACTTATTGAATAAGATAGATTTGTGAAGTGTTGGTAATAGACTCTATTTAATTATATCGTAAACTCTTTTTTTACCATTGGCATATTCAATTTTGATAGTATTATCTAGTATCATAAGACATAATTAGTTATGGGACCATTTAACTTTTCCTTTAGCTATGACACTTTTGCATAGCATATCCTATTAGTGATCTTGATAGATAAGTGTGATAGTAACATATATGATAAATAATTGAATTCTATAATGGATTTATTCAAAAAATAATAGAACCAATGTAGGGAATATTCCTTGATTCTACATGTAAATATATTTGGAAGAAGCCAATCATTAGACACATAATCTAAACATGTTGCATGAAAGGATATGAGGTGATTCTATATATTACCCTTGCCATCATATGATGTGAGCCTAGGTGCCATGAAACTTGATGGAAAATTTGTTGTCTTTATGTGATGTTCCAAAGGTGTATGCAAGAGAATGTTGGAATATAAGGTGTGTGATGGCTTAACTACTCCTTGCTCAAGTTATAACACCTTAGATTATAGAGAAAGAACCTGTTGGATAAGGAACTTTACATTTGGAGGATATTAACCAACCAATATTGGTGTGGTTATTACTAAATGTTGGACAATAATCTTGGGTTTTGATTTATAAGTTGGTTGAGTGGGCCACACTAAAGACATAACAACATCATTAACTAGAGGGGTTGAAGATTAGCCATTATTGTTCTTATTCTTAATTTATAATATGGCCTGTAAAATTTTTGCATGATCATGGGGTTGTTCCCAAATTATAATTTGGATCCCTATAATACCTCATCCTTTTTCATAATTATATTGTTATCATTAAATGGAGGTAGTGTTTCTTGATCCTCAATCTGGACCTGATCTTGTTCTTGGTTATATTATTCATCCTCAAATGTATTGTCGTTAAATTCCACATAATCAGGGTGTGAAGGATTCATATCTAGAGTTGAAATAGGTTCCTTATCCTTCTTATATGTTTAGATAGCTAAAATTTGAGTATCCTCTATAGGATTAGCACCTAGTCTAGAACTTCTTCTTAGGGAAGAGAGATAGTTATTTTAGATGGCATTTATCAAATAAATTGAAATAGAGATACTAAAATAGAATATATGAATTCTAAATAGTTAATAGGAGATAATCAAAGTAAGACAAAAAAGTATGAAAACCCTAAAAACATCTAGGGTTAGGCTTTTGGAATCTATTATTTCTTTGCAATAATTTTATATTAAATCTAAAGTAAATTGAAACCTTAATGTAAAATTGATTTTAACTAGCTAGGTTGGATAAATAAAATCAAAAAATTAGAAGTATTGAGCCCTAAATTTATTGCACAAATTTTTAATGAATGCAAGATACAATTTGATGCAATATTCAAAGTAAGATGGGTTCACCAAATGATTTAACCTTTTAGGGTTTTATAATGAAAATATTATGTCTAGATTAAAGGGTTGAGAAACATAAATAAATTAAATAAATATGTAATAATTAAGTACTAATTTGTTGTGACCTTGACCTAATTGAAATTATAAAAATAAAAATAAATAGGCATAAATAAAGACTTATCTAAAAATAGACTATTGTGGATGATCTGAGTTCTTAATTTTTTGATCTGGGTAGTAGTCTATGTTGTTAATATGATTCTATTATTAAACTACTCACTAGATAATAAGACCTAGTTTACACAATAGCACCATATTTATGTAGTGTCCTCAATGTGGCATTAATGTACCCTTTGTAGAACTATTCTTATTTTATAGGGGCACCTGTGATTGTGTCTATATGTTTTGTTCCTACATTATAGAAAAATGGAGCTTTGTGTTGTACCTAGAAAATTAAATTTGATGTGCAAAACCTAACCTCCTTGCATGTATGGCATGATAATTAATTTCATGTGTGTTAGTAGGATGGATTGGACATCCTCAATGTTTCATTGTGTAGAGAGTTTCCTACCTACCAATTCTTTGAAGACTGATCAAGCCTGATGTAGTTCTCCCACCGAGTGCTTATTATATATGCACATGAATTCTAGAATGAGAGTGCACTTTGATGCCTTTAATGTGCTTGAGATTTTAAATACTTTAAAAATAGGTTTAGTTTTGTTTTAGATGGTAATATGTATAAATTAGTGTATAATAGGGATAAAATAAATTGATTTTGCTCAACTTTATCTTTGGTTTGAATAGATTTTTGCATCTATTTTCCATCTAGTGAATAGAGATGGTTTATAATTGTATTTATAGGGTTTTGTTTCTTATGTGGATAAGAAAATGAGCTTAGGCTAACATTAAGAGGAACACACATTTGAAAAACTATATGCTGGGAAGAGATGGGGCTAAGGATAGTAGTGCCCATTAGTGGACACTAACACGATGTGGTTGTATTTTCCTAAATGTGGTACTAATGTCCCTTTCGAAGACTACTAAGAAATTTGGATAGGGATCTAAGATGAAAATTTTGGGACTATGTTATGATTGGTTATAGGTGACTTTGGTTTATTTAATGATTGTAAAATTAAGTCTAATTCTAAAGTATAGGTCTATGGCTAGCCTAGGGATAGGTTAACTTAGAATCCAATTACCACTTATAGTTGATTAAAATTCTCATGTGCGCCCATGGCAAAGTGTAAACCCAATCACAATAGGGATAAATGTAGAAATTCATTGGTATCCCTCTCAAGTGCTTTCACCAAATCAAATGGACTGTATATTAAATGATTGAATTTATTTTCCACTGTTAAAATATTCTCATTTTAATAATGTTTATCTTGATACTAGGATAAATGCTCTCTCATGGACACACTAACAAGGACATAATTGGGCTTGACGCATTTCAATATACTATCTTAATTGAATTAAACAAAATATTACAAATAACTAAATGCACATATTCACTCACACTTTCATGTGTGCCTTGGTAGGCTTTGTACATTACATGAAGAATATGTAAACACTTTCATATTCCATTTTGGACTTGAAACATCTCTTCATTTTATTCATGGAGAGATACACTCATCCAAACTTTATCTCTCTTTCCAACATATTATATCTCTATTTATCTATATTATTCTTCTTATCCATTTTACTTGTAGCTTCATATCTTTTCTTGCATTTTCTACCTTGTGGAGTGTCTTTTCTCCTTCCTTAGCAAATTATAAATGTTGAATATTTGACAATCCACCATTTTGTGTTGTTACATCTATTTCTACCATTCATTGAATCAAAACCATTATTATATCTAGTTTGGTAGTTAAAAAAACATAACTATATGTATACAAGTGGTTAAAAAACTATCTTGCTAGTTTTATAATCACCACTCAATACATACTAGTGGTTTTGTCTCTATGTTTAGTTAGCCAAATTCCAGAGTCCATATTTTTTGCATACAAACTTGGAATGTGATGGTTTATTTTTTGAAAGTGCATAGATTATCCCCCCCCCCCACAATCTTCATTTTCCCCAAAAAAATATCTATTTTAACCCTTAAAACCATGTAGTCTTTAAAAGTTGATCCTTTTATGATTTTATAAATTATATATAGGTTTAGGTGTCTAGTTACTTCCTATGGCTTGTATTCACCATACCAAAATAAAAACACACCAACTATGAAATGAGTAAACACAATTATTATATTTGGTTAACATGAGATTTCATGTAAACCTTAGATGTTCTTGCATCAATCACCTTCAGTATTTAAAATTTGAGTTGCTACTCACATGGATGTATAAAGCAGTAAAACCTCCATTTTGAGTGATCATCTTGATGTCCATGGTGTTCCCTTCTAACACACTAGGTATTTAAGATAATTATCATGTTTTTACTTCCATCTCAAACTTTCTCTTATTGGATTCAAAAATGTTCCCATTTGTGGGGTCGGACCCACTCTAGTCCATCCTCATTCACCAAATGATTCTCTTATTCTCTCTCTCCATATTATTTTAGGCTTATACCTAACTCCATCAAACCACCTCCTTAATTAGTATTATTGTTATTTATTCATTAATTATCAACCCCATTGTTTGATACTTCCACATTCCACTATTTACTATTTACATCTCTTTTCTCATGACTTACAAATCTTATTTTTCCACAATCATCTCACTTGTGGCTTCTTCCTTTATAAGAGTGTTGTTGACCAAATTTAACCTCGAGTCAAATTTGGCCATCACCTCCAAATTAAAACTTATAATTTGTTCATGTCATACTTATATTTTCCCTAGAATACTTAATTTAACATTGTTATCTTTGTTTAAGGTTAGGTTTTAGATGTTAAGGTAATTTCATATTGAGGTCATATAGTGGTTTATGAGTGCCATTGAGAGATAAATCATGGTAAAGTTATGTCATAGGTTATTAGGAGTTAATTAATATCATTTAATGTCTATAACATATGCTCACCATGTTTCATGAAGTTTTCATATGTATGAATTTCATTTTCTAGCTTGAAGGTGTTAAAAATACATATAAATGTAATTTTTTTGATAACATTGATTTTTTTCAAGGTTAAATAAATTAAAAATCCATAAATACATGTTATAAAAGGATTGGATTGGTTAATTAACTGTCACACCTATCATACGGATCAACAAAAGGTTAGATTCTTGCTTGTCAATGCTATATTAAAGAGTTAGAAGAAGTTGTATGTAATTTTGGTAGTCACTTGAAAGTTAAAAGAGTTGAAGAGTGTCTTTTGATCCTATATAGGTTAGTAAAAATCTTTGGAAGAGTTTTTTAACTGCACATTTTCATAAAAGTGCATCTCTTTTTCATTGTCACCTTCACAAGCTAATGAAGGCCAAAATTAATCAAATGGTACAGGAAGTATGTTTAAAGTTTTGGGTTGGAATTTTGAAAAAAAATTGAGAACCATATGGGCTAAAAAATTAGATATATTTTTAATTGGATTGGTTTCTTAGCTTTATGAATGATTTCTAAGAGCCTAGACTACTTTTTGAAAGAGCAAATCCCCACAAGCTAAGTTTAGAACAAATCCATAAAAAAATATGAATTCATGGATGATTTAAAAAAAATTATTGAGTTATAATGTGTATTTATATGGCTTAAAAACATTCATATGTCATTGTGGCACGTGTGGTTGTCCTTCTAGTAAACAATTTCTATTTTGTGCATTATCTACAAGGGACTATTAGTTTTTTGTATTTTAGTAGTTCTTAAAGTGATAAAGTTTACATCAATGTTTATACATGTTATCATTCCATATTTATTACTCCCTTCATGACCTTTTATCAATTTCATATCTCGTAGAAATCCCAAATGGTCACATTTTCCTTTACCTTTGGTGGACTATGTTATGCATGTGTGGCAATTTAGTTGAGTTGAGTAGTTTGGATGTGTTTCAGGGAGATTGATGATTTTTTATTCATTTTTTATATGTTAATCTAAACAAGGTACTATTATTTGAGTCACAAATTCCACATATGCACTTTCATCTTCTTAATGTAGGATTGCAAACCTATAGGTCTACAACTCTAATGAAATTAAATTAATGTTAGTGTTTCATGAGCTAATTACCTATCATAATATCATATTTATGGATTAATATGAAATAAACCTTGATCATTGGGATCTCCAAACATCTTAATCCAAAAGAGTTTGATGGCTAGCAAGACTTTACTTAGAGAGACCTATAAAACTATATATGTAGATAGTGGAGAAAAAGGTGATAAAAATATTTTAAGATTCTATCCAAACTTGAAATGCCTCATTTTAAGGACTAGACACTATTAGACAATCAATGACCTAGTTGAAGAGATCTAATTCAAACCTCACATGGTCAACTATCCTAAAATAGTGATCTATAGGGTCTTGTGTGTGAAGGCAGTGAAAGAAACATGTTTGAAAGAATTATGATCACTCTATGGAGCTAGAAATAAAGTAAGAAATGACTCTAAGTAGACTATCCATTTAATTATAATCACTAAATGATCATTATGTAGTTGAAATAAATGCCCAATACACAATCAACTGTCAAATTGCCACTTAAATTCAACTTTTGAATAGTATTTATATTAGATGGCAATGAAGATGAGAACACATAGGTTTTAATACATTGAATAAGGAACTCATATATCTCCATGGCATAAATATTTTGAGAGTTTCATGATTCAAGAAAGGCTCCTTGAACATATTCAGTCCTTACACACATTCAAAATGCTTAATAGGCACCTAAAATAGTGTTGGAAAATATTTTTGCCTTGAACAGGGTTGTTCATGAATTTTGGACTTGAATACCTCTAAAGGAGTCCCAAATAGTATCAAAATACTATATTATATCCTTTCATAGGTCTAATAGTTGGTCTTGGAGAACTAAAAAGCCACATATATAGTCAATCATACAAAAAATATAGCCATTCATTGAAGGTTTTTCCCTATATAATAGTGTTTGATAGAAATATAGATTTTTCAAAGGTTTGATAAGGCATAGAAAGATATTGAATATTTTTATTTCTATGATTAATACTCCTAAAATGTTACATTATAATACCACTCTCAAAGGATCCCATACATGCATACAGGTCTATAAAATGATCAAATCCTCTCTAAGTTTGAGATGATAGTGTAGGTGTGATTTGGAGTTCATAATAACTTAGGATATAAATTAATTTAAATACATAATTATGGTATTTAAATAAAAATATATTCAAATAGGGGTCAAAATCTTGGTTCCTACACACATGCAAATACAGTCAAAGCATAAACAACCCTAAGAAATCATTAATTACATGGAAGGTTGGAATGACTCAAAAAGAGTAAAACATCTCTCTAAGTTATATAATATAATTAAATTATGTGAACATGGTTCAATCACACTCTTAAGTTCAATAATCAAATAAAAATTTCAAAATTTTGCTTACTCAACCTAAGGGTAAGACACAGGCCTGCTTTCTTTCATTATAGCCTTTGCTTGGTTTTAGGAGTCTTTAAGGACCTTCAAGGGGTCATATTATAGGGTAAGTTGATCATGATTTAAAGGTGATAACTTAAATCTACCAAACCCTCATAAACAAACAAATAATAATTAAACTCAATCAAATACAATCCAAACTATACATACAAACTTTTTTTATGTAGACCTTGAAGAGATGTCAGGTTGAGTTAGTTAGAGCAGATAAGAAAATTGGGGATCTGAGAATATATTTAGTAATATGTTTAATCAATACATTATACCCTCATCTCAATAAATAAAAAATTAAAATAAACAAATTCATGACAACTCTATTCAATTTCAAACATGGCTAGTTGTGTATGCACATGCCAATAGGGTAGACTTTGAGAGATTAGTAACCAAGAGATGTTAGTAAAGGAAATTGGAGATCATTAAGACATTGATGAAAATGATGTAAACATAGAGAAAAATTTAATGGATTTTTAGACATCCAATAGAGAGAGTAAATGGACTAACATAGTCATTAGAGTATGATAAGTGGTTTGACACAAAAATTGTAAGCTTATAACGTCACATGTTTCATAGATTTCAAGTAATAAGGTGTTTGTAAAAAGTCTGAATAGGTCAATATGGATGTCATGGAACTCATTGAGTTTATTGGAGACCAAAACCAATCCAGGATAATCACCTACAGACTACAAACATGTTTATACCCCTTAGAATTCTTGTTTCCAACCCAAGAAATCAAATTATTTTGCTCTATATGGTCAGGAGGATTTGTATTGGATCTTTGGTTCATAGGGGAATTTATCCACACTATTACACTTTAATTTTTTGGAATTGGTTGGACAATTCATATGTTCATTTTTATGAATCATCCTTAAGAACCCAAACCACTTTCAGATTGCCTAGGAGAGCCATAAAGATTAGGTGAGAGAAAAATGCAATTATATGCCTCCATATGGATTATATGGACTTATAAACCACCAAAAATTATAATATAGTCCAAGAGGATCATCCACATACACTTGAGTTGTACATACTGTTGTATGGATTGCCAGAAATGGCTTGTTTTACATGTTTGTTGGTGTTTTCGAAGGAGTTTACATAGATGGACATTTTCCAATCATTGGAATATCTCCCATCAGACTTATTTCATCTCCTAAAATAAATAAATTTCCTTAGGAAGCCATGTAAGTAACTAAACAAACTCAATTTTACAAGGTAGTCCAAACTGACTTGTGAAGGGCTTGCTTTTGGCCATTTCATTGCTTGGTTATAAGCATAATGTTATAAAATCCCAAAATTTACATTTAGGTTGGTATTGGCATGGTTAAAGTGAATTCACATAGTTACCATAGGCTTCACAAGTGCAGGAGGAGTTTAGATCTAGAATCCATTTTTTAGGCCTAATTGGTAGAAGAGATATGCAAAAAAAGTAGACATTCACTTGGATTTATCTCATAACATTTGGTATGAAATTTTAAGGCCATAAGGTTCCTATAATATGCCCTTAATTTTTAAATATAATCTATACAACTCCCACACAAGGAAAAAAATAGAAAAAAAGCTAAAACGCATGAGACCTAATTGGGCAATTTGTTAAAGAGCAACCTGTTAGGGCTAGTTTGAGGGCTCAGAATGGATTGTTACAATTTTATATGAGTTTAATAGGCCATACATTCATTTTGAGCAAGCTAAAGTAATTGAAACTAAGTTTTGACACCTGTGTAAAAAATATGCTTAAGGAGATGAAGAGCCTTCTAGACACCTTACAAGAGAAAGAGGTGATGTGTCAAAGATAACTTGTTGGGGTAAGCTGATAGGTGTCAAGATTAAATAAAACATGAAGTTAAAAATGATATTATCACCAAGAATGCCACTTATCTTTCAACATGTCAATAAGAAAGAGATTTTCAAAAAGATAGTCAAGATGTCAAACATGCATTTCAACCTCCCATGCTACTTAGAGAGATGGATCATCTAAATAGGAGAAAATCATTACTTCCTAGACATATTAAAGTTATTCCATAACTCCACATATTGTTGTAACTTACATGACACTTTTCAACCTTCTCTCTCTTACACACTTCTTCTCTTCTCTTACACTTGTGATATATATTAAACCACTTTGGCTTTGAAATGTATCTTCCACATGATTATGATAAATTCCCTCTCAGTTTAATCCTTTGAGCAATAAATAATGACATGGTTTGCCTTCTTCATGAGTTGTTTCAAAGCATATGTTAAGCTAGTTGATATTACTAAGTGATAGTTTATATTCATTAGCATGTTATCCTTACTTGCATTAAAATTTAACTTTTAAATTATATTATAGGTTTTTTGAAGTGTTCTAATTATTTTTTCATGATTTTAGTGAGTTTTATATCAACTATGTTCAATTCATGACCTTGGGTTTTATCCTCCTAGTTTAAGTTAGCTTTACCAACATCCATGAGAAATATTAATGCAAGGGGAAATTTTGGATTAGATTATGTCCAAATTAGTCTTGTGTTTGAAATGTACTCATAGTTGGTTGGTAGTGTTCATGTTACAATTTGTGCATCACCTTGTTATGATATATTTGTTTAAAGTTCTCTCTTTCTCTTTTCATCTAAGAAAGCAACTAGTATAGGTGATAAGCTATCAAATACAAATATAGGGAGCTATCCCTTCAATCTAGAGATTTACCTACTCTATAGGAAACCCAAAAGCCTATATGTAATCCAATGTTTCACTCAATTTGGAGAAGGTTTGAACAACCTCTCCAAGGATGCAAAATTGAGTGACAATAGTTATCACATGCCTGATAGGACTAAGGTCCAAAAGACTAGAAGAAATGTTTGGTGTGTTCTTCTACCTATAAACATTGGGAAGAATTCAACAAACACTAATGGTGACTTTGAATTCAATTAGTTGGTTATAATCATCCCATGTATTTATTGTGAAATAATTTGACTCTATCTTTTGTTTCATTTGACTAATGAGGTTGGCATGGCTAGATAATATGGAAGATTCTACCATGCATGCCCCTATCAAACTTTTCATGATCCAATTTATGTGTCTCAATATCCTAATCAATATTTTTATCATCCTTATGAGTCATGGAATCCCTATAGTCATCCTAATTCCCCTTATTATGAACATGATGTTTTTGAGCAACCTTATGAAGAAGTATATGTGGAAAGCTATAAAGAAGTGTCTCCCTATTAGCCCTATGATCCATATCAACCTCAACCCAATTACTATCATCCATGTTATGAGGAATTAGATGATACCATTGATTATAAATCAAAATATTGGGAAGGAAGATATAAACTATTAAAATCTCAATTTGGGAAACTAGATAAATAAGTTTAAGCTCACAAAAATCCCCGTTATTACCCTTCTTTTCCTACTTCAATTCCACCTCAAGCCAAATCCTTGTTGGCACTCATGTCAAATGTGCTAAAATTATAAAAGGTAATGAAAATATGGGATAAGTATGGTGATTTGATCCCTATTTATCTCATAGAGAAATTAAGTAAATAGGTTCAATTTTTTATAAATGAGTGGAGGCTAGTCGAAGAGGAAGCCAACTATGTCATCAATGATGATATGCATGAAATGAGATGTTATATCCAATGGTGGGTAGATAGACTAGAAATATGGGAAAAGTGAGAGGTTAAGGATCAAATTACTACTATTGAAAATCCTCATAAAGGATATGAATAATGTGAATTTTTTTCCAATAACATGTCTCTCCCAATGCACAATCCAGCTTTACATTCCCCCAAGAGAGCATTCCTAAACCCATCCATAATCTATACACCACACCTTATATTCAGTATCCAATCTATGGAGTTGTTCACCACCGTCTCATCTCATCCCTTATTGAAATAGAACCCATTCTATGGGAGATAAGCAAATAAGATCAAGCCAAAGTTATAATGGATCAAAAATATGACTCAAGTGTTTATGATGAAGAAATAACTATAGGGACTCCACTTGGTGAAGAAAACCATAAGTCAATCTTATTGAATGAAAAAAGAGAAGATCAGATGATAGTGTAGCTACCAATGAGGATTTTAATAAAGGCATGGGAGAGAAGGAATTTTAAAATAACATCACATCAATTGAGTTGGTTGAGACTCATGAACAACATGAATAGGTTAGTTTTTAAAAAATAAAAAAAGACAAAGTGTTTGTTGACTCCATGAACCAAGATGATTTTTGGTTGAATTCCAATGAAATTTGTGAAGAATTTGATGGCCTTCAAAATCCTTCCTGGTTAGTTTGAAGACACTCTTGAAGATACATTTCCTCTTAAGGGTGTGTTTCAAAAGGAAGATTTTAAGCCATCTAAAATTGTGAAATTTGAAGCCAACATTGAAGCTGAAGACTCTTCAAGTAAGAAATATGAGTTTGATGAAGTTCTCAAGGACCAAAAACGTGAGTTTTAAGAGGTTGTGATTATTGAATAAAAATAAGGCAAAGATGATTTGAAACAACATATTTAACTTACCCAAGATCTTGAAGATATTTTCAAGGTTGGATATCATCTTCATAAAGAGGTCAAACAATATGTCTTCATTAAATACAATGATAAAGATTGGGTTGAGTATGCCAAGCTCCTTAAAGATATTGATGATCTTATAGATGGTAAAAAATATGAAGATGTTCTTAAAGATGCTTTGTTTCTTAAAGGCTAACATGACAATCTTCAAAGTAACAATATAGAAGCTACCCCTATAATTCAAGACATGATCATTTTTGATACAAACAAAAACATCAACAAAGTTCATAAGAAGGCTATTGAAGTTCATGAAGAGTTTACCTTCATAAGTGACATGCTTGTAATTGTTATCATTTCAATGGATATCATGCCAAAGAGAGTTTCAAGCATGAAGGAGTTGAAGAAATTAAGGACAAGACTCAAGAGGGGACTTGCCTCATTCCTTCTTTCATCTCACAGAGCAAAAGATGGTGTAATTTTCCCCTTTGATCTAGGAGGAAAATTTTGTTTCAGGTTAGTCTGCATATAGTCTATGTTTTCTTAATTTGTCTTTGTGTTTCCTAAGGGCTTGAGAGTAAATGTGTGTGTTTTGATTTGTTTTTGTCTTTTTATCCTTTTTTTGTGTGTGTTGTGAAGGTAATCAGTTTGTTGTGTCATTTTCAAAGTCTATCTAGGTCTAAAACTAAGTGTAAGAGAGTCCATTACCCATTAGACATACAAGGCAATGGGTTTTATTAGCATTGTAGGCATTCTACCCCTATGAATCACCAAAATTGTTGACCAAATTTCACCCCAAGTCAAATTTGGCCACCCCATCCAAATTCAAACTTATATGGTCCATGGAAGCCTTCATGTCATGCTTATATAGTCCTTGGAAGCCTTCGTTTAATCTTCTTATCATTTTTTAAGGTTAGTTTATAGAAGTTAAGGTAATTTCATATTAAGGTCATATAGTGGTCTAGACTTGTCATTGAGAGATAAAACATGGAAAAGTTGTTTCATAGGTGATTAGGGGTTAATTAATGTCATTACATGTCTAAAACATATTTTCACCACATTTCATAATGTTTTAGAATGTATGAAGTTCATTTGCTAGCTTGAAAGTGTTAAAAATTCATATAAATGTGATTTTTGGATATCATTTATCTTTTTAAAATTTCACTACCTTAAAAATACATATAAGACACATTCCATAGGTCTTGTAGTAGTTACTTAACTATCACACCTGTCAAAGGGATCAGAAAAGGTTAGATTATTAGTTTTCAATGACATATTGGGGAGTTATAAAATATTTTACAGACTTTGGGAAGTCAATTTCAAATGAAAAATTTAATAAGTGTCTTTTGATAGTATACAAATTAGGAACAATATTGGGAATTGAGTTTAGAGCTCCACAGTTGTAGAAAACTACACCTCTCTTTCATTGTCCACTTCACAAACTATTGAAGGCCAAAATCAGTCAAATGGTATAGGAAATATGACTAGATTTGGGGGATGAAATTTTTAAAAATGTTTAGGACCCATATGGGATTAAAATTTGTGTCATTTTTAGTTGTATTGATTCCCTTAGAGTCTAAACTACTTTTTAAAGGAGGAAATCCCCATAAGCTGAGTTTAGAATAACTTTAGAATAAATTGTAAATTCATGTATAATTGAAAATAATTGGAGTGAGTTATAATATGTATTTATATGCCTAAAAAATATTAATAATTCATGGTGGCATGTGCAGAGGTCCTTTTAAAAACTAATTTCTCTTTTTTGCATTATCTATAAGTTAGTATTAGTTTTTTGCATTCCACAAGTCCTTTAGGTGTTCAAGTGTATCTAAAAATTTATTCATGGTCTCATACCATATTTATAAATCTATTCATGTCATTTTATCAACTATATATCATTTACAAGTCCCAAATGGTCACATTTCGAATTACCTTTAGTGGATTATGTTCTGCATGTGTAGGGATTCAATTGAGTTGAGTAGTTTGCATGATTATTTGAGATATTTATTTTTGTGGTTGTAATGTTTGATATGTTAATATAAATAATCCAATAATATTTGAGTCTAAAATGCCATATATGCACTTTCATCTTCCTATGTAGGATGAAAACCCCACAAGTCTATAGACATGCAAGTATTCAACTCCAATTAAATTCAATGATTGTTAGTGTTTCATGAAGTACATACCTATCATGAGATAATGGTGATGGATTAAGATGAAATGAACATGGATCATTTGGATCTACCAAAATATGAATCTAAAAGATATTTATGCTAGTAAGACTGTACTTAGAGAGACCTATAAGACTATATATGCATATAGCGGATCCAAAAGGTGATAAAATGATTTGAATATGATATATAAACTTGTAATACCTCCTTGTAATTACTGGTAACTATCATAAAATAAATGACCTAGTTGAAGAGGCCTAATTCAAACCTCACACAATCAACCATCCTACAATAATCATCTACATGGTCTTGTGTGTGAAGGCAATGAAAGTAACAAGTTTGAAATGACCTTGAGCACTCTATAGAGCTGGTAATAAAGTAATAAAGGAATATAAATGGACTATACATTGAAGGTTAAGCTCTATATGATCATTATGCACTTGAAATAGAGGCCTAATACTCAATCAACTATCAAATTCCCACTTATAGACAACTTTTAAAAATTTTGGATATTGGATGGAAATGAAGATGAGAACATAGAGTGTTCAAGATATTGAATTAGGTAATCAAATATATACATGGAATAAAGTGTTTTAGATCTTCTTGATTCAAACAAGGCTCTTCAAACACAATCAGTCTTTTCATAGAATCAAACTGATTAATAGGCACCTATAATAGTGTTGGAAAATATTTTTTCCTTGAATAAATTTGTTCATGAGTTTTAGACTTCAAGACATTAAAATAAGTCAAAAATACTATCAACATAATATATTAGAGTCTTTAGGAGGTATAAGAGTTGGTATTGGAGATATAGAAGGCCATATATATAGTCAACCATCTTTAAAAAAATCATCTACAACCATTTATTGAAGGTTTTGCCCTGTATAATGGTGTTTGATAGAAACACATATATTTAAATGGTTTTATAAGGCATGAAAAGAGATTTAAGAGTTTAAATATTGTGAGTAGGACTCGTAAAATGTTACATTGGAATACTAGTTATAAAGGAACCCACATAGGCATGTACGTATACAAAATGATATAAGCCTCTCCAAGCTTGAGATGATGGTATAAGTGTGATTTTCAAGTTATAATAACTCAAGATATAAATTAATTAGAAGGCATAAATATGGGATATAAGGATAGAGAGTTTAAAATAGGGATCAGAGTCTAGTTTCCTACACATAATGCAAATACAATTCAAACACAAATCAACCCTAAGAATTGATTATTTGCTTGGAAGGTTGGAGTGACTGAGAAAGAATAAAATGTCTATCTAAGTGATATAATATAATTAATTTTTGTGAACATGGTTTCATCACATGCTTAGGTTCAATCAAAAAACAAACATAAACTTTTAAATTATGTCTACTTAGCCTAAGGGTATGACATAGGCATGCATCCTCTCATGATATCCTTTGCTTGGTTTTAGGAGTTTTAAAGGAACTTCAAGGGGTATGAGAATAGGCTAAGTTGAGCACAATTGAAATTTTTTAACTTCACTCTACCAAACCCATCATACGTAAACAAACATGTAAACTCAATCAAATATAGTCCAAACTATAGATATAGACTTTGTTTGGCAGGCATTGAGGAGATGCCATGTGGAGTTAGTTGGAGAATATAAGAACATTAGGGAACTGATAATATAGTGAGGAACATGTTCAATCACTAAATCAGACCCTTAACTCAATCAAGAAATAATGAAAACAAATATAGTCATGACAACTCTGTTCAGTCTCAAATAGGACTACTTGTGTATGCATAGGCCAACATGGTAGACCTTGAGAGATTTATAACCAAGAGATGTAAATAAAGGGAAGTAGAGAGAATTTATACCATGATGGTAATGATGTAAAAATATAGAAACATTTCATGGAGTGTTATACCTACAACAAAGGGAGTGAAGGGAAGAATATAATCATTAGGGTATGATAAGTGGTTTGACACAAAAACCCTAAGCTTAGAATATGAGATGTTGTAGAGAGTTTTAATAATAATTTATTTTAAAAATAGTTGTAATATGTCATGGATGTCATTATGGTAACTAGAGACTAGACCTAGTCCAATAAAATCACCTACAAACTATAAACTTGTCTAGACCCCTCATAACACTTGTTTCCAACCAGAGAGGTCAATTTTTTTTCTTGGTATATTGAGGAGGATTTTCATGTCACCTTCTAATATTATGGGAATATATCCAAACTATTACACTTCAATTTTTTGGAACTATTTGGAGGATTCATATCTCCATTTTTATGAATCATCCTTAAGAACTCAAACCACTTTCAGGATACCTAAGAGAGCCATAAAGACTAGGTGAGATAAAAATGAAATTATATGCCTCCATATGGGTGATATTTACTTCTAAACCACCAATAAATTTTTATATACTTATATTGGCTCATTCACATGTGCTTGATTTGTACAAAATGATGTACTAATTATATGAAATGGCTTATTTTGCATGTTTTTTAGTGTTTTTTAACAATTTTATAAAAATGGACACTTAAAAATCATTATAAGAGGTCCCATTAGACTTATTCCATATCTTAATACAAAAAAATTTGCTCAAATACCCATGAAAGTGACTAAACAAAATCCATTTTTCAAGGCAGTCCAAACAGGTTTATGAAAGGCTTATTTTTGGCCATTTCATGGTTTGGATATAAGCACAGTGTTATAGAATCCAAAAATTGACATGGAGTTTATTGATATAAATAATAAAGTTTATCACACACTTATCAGAGTTTTCACAAGTTTAATATAACTTTAGATCCAAAATCCACTTTCTAGGCCTAGAGGTGTAATTAGGCCTAATTGTTAGAAGAGATAAGAAGAAAAAGTAGACTTTTGCTTGAATTCATCTCAATAAATTTGGTATGGAACTATAAAGACATATAGGTTCCTAAAAAATGTATTTATTTTTCCATTATAATTCATACAACTCAAACACAACAAAAAAATTATAAAAATAAGACTACAAGGAATAAAGCCTAATTGGGGATTTTGGTAGAGTGACCTATTAGGGCTAGTTTGAGTCTTTAAAATGAATTTTTATAGGTATAATATGAGTCCAATAGGCCATACATGAAGTTTAGGAGAGATAAAGTAACAAAAAATAAGTTTTGATACTTGTGTGTAAAACAGGCCTAAGGAGATGAAGAGCCTTCTAGACACCTTGCAAGAGAAAGAGGTTATGTGTCAAAGAGACCCTATTGGGGTTACCTAAAAGGTGTCAAGAGAAAATAAAAAATGTAAGATAAACTAATTTGACCACCAATAAGGCCACTTTCCCTTCAACATGTTAAGAAGAAAGAGAGTTTTAAGAAGCTAGTTAAAGTGTTACGAATGCATTCAACCTCCCATGCCACTTGAAGAGTTAGAGAATCTAAAGAGTAGATACTAAACATGGTCATTGATTAAGAGAAGTATTGTTGAAAATTATCATTTAGTGTTTAGCTTTGATATTTAATTTTATCATTGATGTCAAAATTTCTTATGAAGATGCATGGTTTTTTCATTGATGTCAATTTAATATCATTTGATGTCAAAGGTTCTTATGAATATGCTTTGTCAAGAAAGTCTTGATATATGTGTATGATGATTTATATTTATATCCTAATGATTTTTGTTACTATGATGAAATAATACTAGTTCAATAAGGTTCTAATGTTAGCTTGAGTGAAATGATTAAGAAGAAACATGAGTGAGTATAGGTCAGTATACGAAATGTAAATCATATTGTAATGATTTGTCTATACCTTATGAGATGGAATTTGTAGGTGGCATGATGAAATAAGTGAGATTTGAGGAAGAAGCTATTTTCTCTAAATATCTATGTAAGTAATTCCAAATATTCTTTGAATGAGCTACGAATATGAGAATGCTTCGAAGAACACTTGACAGTGTTTGAGCATGAGAGAGATTGTTTGAGGCTATACATGAGCTATTGAGGACCTTGTAAATGATTAAAAGGTCAAGTCCCAAGATCTATGTATGCAAAATCAAACATTTTTAAGTAGAACTGAAGATGTTTTGTTGAAGTTCTAAAGAAGAGTGAGTATATGAAGTTCTTTGAGTATATAGAAGAGGTATTAGAACATAGGAAACTTATATGTTGAAGTTAACAGAGTGGATGAAAGGTCAGATTCAAGGCATAATAAGACTCACGGTCCAATTTTAGAAAGAAAAAGAAATATGGTGTTAAAATGAGATAATAGGATTAGTTTCCATGACATGGGTGAGCAGGTGAATATTAATAGAGGTGACTCAAGTTATTTGTAGTATGTGCATGAAGTTTTAGATCAAGGTTTTAAAGAAAAGGCTTGCAAAGTATTTGAAGGTTTCTTGAGTGCATAGAATGAAGAGTTGTCCACCTAATAAGGTTTTCTTAGTGCTCATTAGCACATGAATGTTTTGAACCCATGATATCTCTTTTCTTTACTTTATTATTTTAGTAGTTTTTATTGATGCATATGATTTGTAAGTCATCCCATGAGCATTTTGTTTTATCACACATTAATGGGAAGCAGTAGTTGCTTAGATTAGAATTCATATATAAGTAAGTGTTGAGGCCATTGAAGGCAACCACAACTTTTTTTTTGAGCTTGATCAAAGGAGTTTGTCCCCTTGAAGTGGTCTATGATCAATATAATCCATTCTACATTTTTGCTCATTTCATAATTCTATTATTTTATGCATTTTTATTGATTTATTGCTAGAGGTTCCTCTCATCTGGTATTAGATCTCTTTCCAAGGCCACAATTTTTTTATAGAAACTTTAAAATTTGTTCTTCTACATAATTTAATTATAGTATTTTTCTCAAAAATTCTAAACTTTGTTTTCCATAACAATAATATTTTTTAGATCAGGGTTAAACATGACAATATAACTATGGGAAATGCTTGGGTGAAAACCCTAAAAATTATTATGAGGAGTACCATAGGAACCCCAAAGTAATTGGTCCATTCAGAGGAATTTCTAGTGAAACAAGTAATGACCCCTTCCTGATTGAGTAATTCCCATCCATGAGGAAAACCAAGAGATATCGCTGAGAGATAAATCCATGGCTAGAAGTTTTTTGGAGAGTGGTACTAGCTTAGACAACATTGGTGTCTAGAGTTATATATTTAAACCCTTAATAAAACATTAAATCTTGGGGTCCATTTCTATCAGTTTCATAATATTACCAATAGAGTATCAGAAATACCAATAGAGTATAAAAAATCACCAGAGCAGATTTGTAGACTTGTTTTAGTATATTCCTAGTAGATGTGTCTTATAGAGCATATTAACCAACAATAGAAATAATATTATTTTTTTCATTTTTTTACAATATCTCTCCACTTTTATCCCTATTACTCCTCAAACTTTATCTAGAAACCTAAAATTTCATTCCCTACATTTTCTTATTTGAGGTCCCATATCCCAATTCCACTCCTAATTCCCACAAATCTCAATTTTCCCTTCTTTCAAGTTTTACCATAACTTCTATTTTTTTCCATTTTCCTCAAAAAATTTCCACTATGTTCATCATCTCTTTCTACTCCTTTTTCTCTATATGACCAATATTCTAGTTTTTTCATTTCCACTACTAAAATTACCCTCACCTTTATCAATCATACTCCCATTATTCAAAAAAAATATTAAAAGCCCATTTACCCCTTCTATTTTAATCCAAATTCAAAACCTTCTGTATTAAACATGTCTTAACTCTAGTTTTCCTATCCATTACAAAAAAATAATCTATTATTCAGGTCATGGTGTAACCCAAATAGGAACAAAAAATATGGAGGATGAAATTGCTGCCCTCAAGACCCACATAAAAGATCTTGATGAAAACATTCTTGGCCTTACTCTTCAACATACCATCATGAACAATAGATGACATCTAGAGTCTTATTTAGACACTACATTTTATTCTTCCAATAATTATCAAGGGCTAAAGCTTAATTTTCCTTGATTTAATGGTGTAGATCCAACTGAATGGATATATGAGGTAGAACAATATTTTAGTTTGCATAATACTTTTGATGACAACAAGGTTCCACTTTCATCCTTTCACTTGGAACTTCAATCCCTTCAATGGTATCTTTGGTATACCAAGGCTCATAATGAACCCATATGGACCAATTTTTGCACCCTCATTTTACAATGGTTTGGCCCTAATGCTTTTGATGACTTCACTACAGCACTCACTAAACTTCACCAAATAGGAATAGCGAGATAATATCAAACTAAATTTAAAAACCTAGCCAATCACATAGAGGGATTATCTAATGAATTCTTTAAGAGTTACTTTTTCAGTGGACTAAAGGATGCAATTCAATCTAAGGTCAAAATGTTTCAGCCCAACACGATGATAGAATCCTTATGGTTGGATAATTTGGTATAGGATAATATCATAGCTCATCATCAATTCAAATCTAATTTTGTTCCATTCAAAAGTATAGCTCTACAATAATTTCAAAAAATACCAGCCCCTAGAACCAATCCTATCAAACATTTGACTCAAGTAAAGATGCAAGCATGTAGATAAAAATGACTATGTTATAATTCTGATGATAAATTCACTTGAGGACATCAATTAGTTGATAAAAATATCTACCTATTGGATGTGAACTCTCCACTAAAAACTAAATATTGGGAAGATGTTTAGGATACAATAGATGATCCAAAAGAAGTTCAACCAATTGTGGAACCTACTTCTCAAGAAGATAACCCAAGGAACTCTCTCCATGCCTTAGTAAAAGTCATTACCCCACAAACCATGTAGGTTAGGGGTTACCTAAAGTTCCCTCATAACACTCATTGATTGAGGTAACACTCATAACTTCATTGACCATCGAATCACCATATAGTCTGATTGTTTTGTCCATCCTTACTCTAACTTTGAAGTCATGATTTCTAATGGGGGCACATTACCTTACAAAGGGATGTTTCACAATGTGTGTATCTCTATTGGATATTATAAATTTCATTCCAACATGTTTTCCTTACCCTTAGGTGGATGTGATTTTACTTTTGGATCTCAATGGTTATGCACACTTGGACCCATCTTATGGGATTTTACTAAACTTTGGATGTAGTTTTTAGATAATGGGAAAAAACACACATTGAAAGGCTTATAACTTGGATCTCTCAACATCATAAGTTCACATTGTATGGAAATCATTCTTCATAATAATTCACACAGTATCATTTCTTAGCTCCATTCCATTCAAATGCAACCCTCAATAGTCTTCACTAATCCTTCTGACCTACAAATCATTTTACAGAGGTATGCACTTGTCTTTGTCAAACCAATGGGATTGCCACCTTCATGGACACATGACCACCATATTATTCTCCTTTTATGAAGGGTTCCTCCCAACATTAGGATTATCCCTACACATTTTAGCAAAATATTGAGATCAAGATGCTCATTTAAGACTTATTGTAGTAAGGCATTACTCACCCTAGTACTAGCCCATATTATTCCATAGTTCTCCTTATCTATAAAAATGATGGGTCATGGCACATTTGCATTTATTTTTGTGCACTTAATCACTTCATAATCAAGGATAAGTTCTTGATAATTTTTATTGATGAGCTTCATGGTGATTATTTTTTCTCCAAGTTGGATCTCCACTTTGGATATCACTAGATCTAACTTCATGGGGATGATATCCTTAAGACATATTTTTTCATGCATGATGGCCATTATGAGTTCTTGGTCATGCCCTTTGTCCTCACTAACACTCCTTCAACATTTCAAGCATTGACGAATAAAATATTCTATCCCTACCTATGGAAATTAATTTTGATCTTCTTTGATGATATCCTCATCCATTGTAAAACATGGTCTGAACATCTCCAACATCTGGAGCTTGCATTGCAACTTCTCTCTGACCATCATCTTTGTGTAAAATAGTCTAAATATACTTTTAGCCAATATGAATTGGAGTATCTTGAGCATACTATTTTAGCTGAAGGGGTTTGGGTGGATCCTCAAAAAATAGTTGTTATGATAAATTGGCCACATCTTTAGACACTCAAGAGTCTCCATGGTTTTTTGAGGCTAACTAGATACTATCACAAGTTTTTAAGGGATTATGGGAATATTTCATCTCCATTTATAGCTATGTTTAAAAAGGATGCTTTTATTTGGACACAAGATACTAAGTGTGCATTTGAATCATTGAAACAAGCTATGTATACTACACCTATTATAGTTATGCTAGATTTTTCCAAGACATTCACTATTAAGAGTGATGCTTGCAGTAATGGACTAGGTGTTATTTTCCTCCAAGAAGGACACCCTAATGCATTCACTATCAAAGCCCTTTCTATCAATAATTTAGTGCTCTCTACTTATGAGAAGGAAATGATGCCCATTTTATATGCAGTATAGAAGTGGTAGCCATACCTATTAGGTAATCATTTTTACATCAAAATTTATCACCAGAGTCCAAAATATTTCCTTAAACAATGGGTCTCTACCCCCTCACAATAAAAATGGTTTAGAAAACTCATGGGTTATGACTATGAAATAACTTACAAGAAGGGTAAAGACAATATTGTGGATGATGCTCTGTCTCACACATTTGTGGATCAAACTTCCCTTTTAGTTATTTCTATGCCTATTCCAAATTGTTTGGACACTATACAACAAATGTATGTCAATTACTCTCAATTATCTCAAATCATTCAACAGTTGGCCACTAACCCCTCAGCTATACCACATTATTCTTGGGATGGTACTTCTCTATGATATAAGGGTCATCTAGTTCTTCCCCAAAGCACAAATCTCTATCAGGTTGTATTCTATGAACTCCATGCTTCTCCATCCATAAGGCACTTAGGGTTTCTCAAAATTTATGAGTGGGCATGACACGACTTCTTTTGTAAGGAAATGAAAAAGGCAATTCAACAGATGGTAGCTGAATGTGATACCTGCCAATGCAACAAGGGTGAAACAACACTCATCCATGTGTTGCTCAAACCCTTGTCCATCCCTACCAAGATTTGTATAGATATTTATATAGATTTCATTGAGAGGCTCCCTAAATTTGGATGGAAAATGGTGATCCTGGTTTTGGTTGATTGCCTCTCCAAATATTGTCATTTGTGTGCCCTCAGCTATTCTTATACTACTTTCATAGTCACACAAATTTTCTTCGACCATATTTTCCATCTTTATGGCATTCTTTCATCCATTATCTCAGATTGTGATCCAACCTTCACCAGCCATTTTTGGATATAAATATTTTTACGTACTAGTACTCAATTGAAGATGAGTTTTTGGTATCATCCATAAATGGATTACCAAACTAAAATTGTTAATAAATGCTTGGAAACTTTCCTCCATTATTTCACCTTATAATGACAACATTAGTGGCAAAGTGGCTCCCTCACAATGAATAGTGGTATAATACCTCCTACCACACTTCAAATTAAAATGACTCCCTATGAAGCAGTCTATGGTCAAGTACCACCAATGCTCCTTCCATACAACCTTAATAGTTCATATAATTCTCTAAACCCAAGATCAGATCCTCAGTACCCTATGGGAAATTCTTCATATGGCACAAAATCAAATGAAACAATAGGTAGATCAACATCATTTTGAGCATAATTTTCAAGTAGGTGATATGGTTTTTCTTTGCCTAAATCTATACAAACAATCCTCCCTAAAATTAAAAGGGCATCAGAAGCTAGATCCCAAGTTCTATGGGCCCTATAAGGTTATTCAGAAGATTGGGTCCATTGCTTATAAGTTAGATCTCCAACCTTCTTCTTGAGTTCACCTAGTATTTCATATCTCTTGTCTGAATAAATTTCTTAGCACAAACATCAGAATGTATAATATTTTACCCAAACTTGATAATGAAGGATCCATTCTTCTTGAGCTAAAGGCAATCCTAGATATGCATACACACCAACTTCACTCATTACATCGATAGGTGTTCCCTACAGTGGCATTCGGGGGTGGGGTGAGAGATTGTAATGGCATGAGTGGGTTGGAAATTAATTATTTGAAAGCCAAAATTACAAAATAAATTATAAAATAATTTAACATAAAGAGGTATGAAAGAGCGTAATTAATAATTAATTAAAAGCAGATTTACAGTGGCATCGGGGGGGTTGAGAGAGTGTAATGGTGAGAGAGGGTTGGCAATTAATTATTTGAAAGATAAAATTACAAAATAAGTTTTAAAATAAATTAATATAAATAGGTGTGAAAGAGGGTAATTAATAATTAATTAAAAGGGGATTTTAAAAAAAATTATAAAATATATAATTAATAAATTTTATTTGCAATTATGGTAATTTTATTTACTTTAAAATGAAAGAATTTATTAATCTATTTACCATGCTAAAATATATGATAAGAATATATAATAAATGAATTATATTTTTTATTATGTAATTACATCGATAGGTAGTAGGTTGGCAATTAATTATTTGAAACCAAACATTATAAAATAATTTAATATGAGAAGGTGTAAAAGATGGTAATTAATAATTAATTAAAAACAAACTATGTGGTAATTTTATTTAATTTTAAATGAAAGAATTTATTTATCTATTTACCATGCTATAATAGATGAATTATAATTGTTATTCTAGTAATTTTATTTACAATTAATAATTTTTTTGCAACTTTTCATATATTAATTTATGTCAATCTCTTCATTCAAGAGATGATATTATCCCTTTAATTTTTAAAAGGACAAATATTTGACTTTAAAAATGATATGAAAATATAAAATTAATAATAATTTAAATTTTAAGATAAAAATATTTGACATTAAAAATGACACAATAGAATATAACTAGCATAAATCTCTAAAATAAATGTATGTAAACTAGCATACATATCTTAGATAAATGTATGCAAACTAGTATACATATCTAAGATAAATCTATGTAAAATACACTGATAGATATCATTCTCGAGGCACCTATATCATATTTAATTGTGAGTTCCTTGAGAATGATATCTATCGGTGTATTTTACATAGATTTATCTAAAATATGTATGCTAGTATTCCATCATCGATATTTTAGTTTAGTGGCATGAAATTCAACTAGACGATGCAAAATGGGAACCACTATTTTAGATTCAACACCAATTCCCATATCTTAAGCTTTGAGGACAAATATTTTTATAAGAGGGAGGGGATGTTATGAACCTTTGATATCTCTTCTCTTTACTTTGTTAGTTTAGTAGTTTTTATGCACGCATATGCTTTTAAGTCATCTCATGAGCATTTTATTTTATCCCACATTCATAGGAACTAGTATTTGTTTAGATTAATAATCATATATAAGTTAGTTTTGAGTCCATTGAAGGCATCCATGAATTATTTGTGTTGATATTGATCAAACAATGTTTCCCCTTGAAGTGGTCTACTATAAATATAATCCATTCAGTACTTCTACTCATTTTATAATTTTGTTATTTCATGCATTTTTATTGATTTGTTTCAAGAGGATACTCTCAATGAATCATCTAAATAAGAAACTAATCTATTCATAGTATATTATGAAGGGTTCTATCTTCTAAGCATTGGTTTTTATTTAGAGGAGCTAAGTTTTCTAAATGGTCATTCAGACTAAAAGATGGTCTAAACCCTCATAAAACCCTAATTATGACATGATGTTGAATATATTTTTATATATATCTGATAAAAAATTTAAATGATCAGTCAAGTGATTGGAGTTTGAATTCAACTCTCTTGGGCATCTCTAGGTGTGATTGGTTTCTCATGTGAGTGAGAAGACACTACCTAAAAGTGCTTGTCTTTCTAAAATTTGTTGTATAAGTAAGAGTTGACAGAGTCAAAGTTGTTAAGTGGATGAAAATAAAAGTGTGATACTTTTAGATTCTATTCATGAATATTTTGGATAGCTTCTATATATCAGGTTTTCAAATTTGGTTATCAAATTTGGCCAGTCGTTAATAGGCCTAGTGGTGAAGATGGTAAGGAATTTAGACAGATGTGAGAAGATGTTTCCTAATGTGTTTTCATGTGAGAGTGATGCAATAAAATTCATATTAAATTTTTTGGTTCTTGAATGATCTATCCATGATTTTTAGAAGCTTTGAAGTCTATGTAAGATGTTGAAACATTGAAGCCAAAATGGCTTATCTAACTTTGTAGAGTCTATGAGAGAGAAGATCAACAGATTCGTAGGTAATACCAATAGTATTAATTAAATTTAATTATTTGAGTGGTCAAGGTTTCTTTGAGGATGACATAATATCCTATTCGTGCATTGAAAACACTTTAATATATTCAATTATGTGCCAGATGTTCATGTTTCCTTAACTGTGTTTTGGAGTTAGTTGGCAGTTCTAAGCGAACATCTTGTAGAAAGTTTTTGAGCCTGTTTACCTAGATTTGAAGCATCAGATGAACTTTTTGATGACCCTAAGTTCATAAGGTTTCTATATATATATATATATATATATATATATATATATATATATATATATATATATATATATTCGTGGTTGTTTTTCAAAATTTAATATATGCCAAATTTGTTCAAGATAAAGTTTTTGTATATGCACATACCTTTTATAAGTAGTGATTTGAGAAAGGGTTCAAGTGGTAGATTGACCTAAAAGGTATTAGGACCTAAATTAAATGTAGATAAGGTATATTAAAGTGTATTATGACTTATTCCTACCATGTGAGGTGTTTTTATATGCCTCAATAAATATCAAAGGGTGATGTGTTGTTAAAAAGGCCTATTAGGTCTCCATAAGCCTAAAAGAAGAATAAGGGTTAATTATTGTATGGCCAACCTATTGTAGTTATTGATTCATGATTAAATCATGTTATATTAATATTTAAATATTTTTTCATGGCTTACCTAAATTATTTAAATATGTATCCCACTAAGAAAGATATGATCAAATGACTTGTATAAAAGCAAGGTTGTTTAGGCCTATTTGGTATGCTTAGATGATGTCAAGTGTGGGAGATAAGAAAAGGATAATGGAATGTTATAGACCATTAGTAATAATAATGAGTTCATTTAAAAAATTATATACATTTTATGAATATCTAACATAATTTTTGCATACGAGGCTCAAGGTTAAAAGACCTAATCGAGCCATGAAGAGGGCTAGTTGAGCGAAGAAGGTTGAAGATTAGTTTGAGAGGGACTGAAGTGAGTGAAGAGATGAAAGAGTATATAATCATATTTTCTATAATAAACAAGGGTTTTTGAATTTGGTAAAACAATTAGGTGGATGAGTTGGTGTTGAGTCATTTAGGGGGTCGGTGCCTCCTTGCAAGTGGGTACTTGCTAAAGCCTAACAGAGTTGGTGTTGAGCTAGTTGGGGTTGGTGATCCATGTGAAGTTGATTATTCACTAAAGATTTATGTTTATCTTATAGGACAATAGTCCATTTTATTATTCAATGGGTTTTCTACCCCAAGAGGGTTTCCCATGTATATGATGTGTTCATATGTTTAATGCTCTAATGATTTGATGTTTATGTTTGGTAAGATGTACGTATTTTTTAGAAAGGTTCATTTATGATTAAGTGGAATTGAATAAAAAAATTTGAAGAATAATTCACCCTACACCCCTTCTCATTCATATTGTTTCCAATAATTCTTATCGTAGTAGGTCATTTGGAATAGGGTTGACATCTTAAAGGAGATCCTAAGAAGCAAGGATGACTAGTCAAAAAGTTCAAGGTAGTTTCTCTAACAGTAAGTCTCCATTATTCAGTAGTTACAACTATGCCTTTTATAATGTTAGAATGAAGATATATCTGATGTCATATGAACATGATATTTAGAATTTAGTTATGGATGGCTATATTAATCTTTCAGTTCTACCAACAAATGTAACAAGTAAGAAGGCTAGTTAAAATAACTCTAAAGCAATGAATGTCATTCTATGTTGCCTATTAGAGGCATATATTGTAAAGATATATGGGAAAAATTGATGACCATTATGAAGGAGACACCAAGGTGAATTTGGCCAATTTATAGACCCATAGAAGATAGTGTGAAATCTTGAAGATAAATGAAGATGAAACTATTGCATTGTACCTATTGAAGGTTGTGTAGACACCAAAATCATGTCTATTCTTTGGTCATCCTCCCCTTTCATCCCCTTGGTCCACTTCCAAACATTCCTAACCCACACACTTATTAATTTAAAATAATAACTTATTTTAAATTAATAACACCTCCCTTGACACATCATCTATGACACCTCACCCTTGGACACACCCTGCCTTGGATACCTCCCCTTGGATGCCTCCCATCACCCTATGACCAATTTATGACCTATTTCAATCCTCCCACTAACCTCTCACACCTATTAAACCCACCTTGAACCATTTTCCAGTGACCATTAAACTCGATAGACAGAGGAATAGGCAAAAGGCAAATTATAGCCTTTTTCCCATCTTCTAGCCGCCGACGTCGGTTACCAGTCGGCCAACGCTGGTAAGATCACCAATGTCAATCGCTTAAAACAACCTAAAGGAAAATTCTCTTCCCCTTAGGATGTTAAATCACTCTTGGGATGCTAAAATCATAGCACTGAATCAATCAATCACAGATCTGAATGCTAACTCTCTTCTTTTGAATCCAACTTCTCTCTCTCTCCCAAACACACACCAAGCATCATAGGCTATAGGGACTCTGTAGAAATAGCTCTAGAATTTGGATTAAATATATTATAGGTACATCAGCCGCATCAACAACAAGTCTTCTACACTCTTTCTCTAGCAAACCAGAGCTAAGTATTTCTTCTACCCTTTCGTTTTAGTAGTTTAGAAAGCATCAGTGATTAGTTCTCTTTTTACTGTTTCTAAGTACTGTAGACCAGACCAGACTTGACTTTCTTTTAGGAGAGGGTGAGAGGCCTTCCCCATATGCCTACTCCCTTTTGACAACCTATCCTCTACTCCTTGTCCCTCTTAAGACCTTATCTATTATCCTGCATCCCTGCACAGACTCTCTGACTACCATAGACCACTCTGCCGACTAAAGACACAACTTGAGACTCGTCGAAGGCCATTACCCAGTTTGACATCGACCATTGCCCCTATCGATGTTGGCAGACTAACTGACATTGGCAACCTAATCAACTGATATGGCAGACTAACTGGTGTTGGTGACTGTGGAAGACAAATTGCAAGGAATATAGGTATGCATTGTCTCTATTTCTTTTGCTTAGTCTTTCATTATTTATATTTATCCAACATTATTTTTATCAACTAGTGGACTGTCATCCCACAAAGAAGTATTTGCACTTCTGGGACTGAGCTTTTGCTTGGCAGTCCACCTTATCTCCATCTAACAATCTCTTTGTTTAAGTCTTTCTCTCTCAGGTGTCATCCTCCACAACCAAACAGGAGTCCCTGCAACATCTAGATAATGGTGCATAGACCTCATCCGAGTATCATCTAACCCTAGACCATTATCATAGTTTCTTTCATCTTTTGAATGTGGAAAAGCAAAAATAGTTAGAAACATTCTGGCACGCTTGGTGGGACCCTAGGAGTTTTCCTTGGGTTCATAATTTTTCTTCTAAAACAAACTTTTCATATAGGTGCATTAGATCTCTTCTTGCGTCCTTTTCTTCTATCTCTTCTAAAAAGACACCATTAGCAAGTTAAAAAGAATCCTTCTTTTTCTTCTTGTTACATTTCCTTCTTACATCTTAGAGTTCATGCTCTTAACCTTTTCTCAACTTGTTTTCATCTAAACACACATTTCGATTTGGGCTTAAAATCTATTGCATTTCATTTCTGCCTGAATGCATACTTAGCTCTCACATCTAGTAATTAAAACTACATTATGAATAAATCATAGCACACTTATGTTACATGACCAGACCACTATCACAAACTAAACATCGAAACATACCTAAGACAAGGTCCGACTAGCATTTCATCACCTAGCGGATACCTTACCCTTCTTGGTAATCCCACTTGGAATTCACTACCAAGGGGAGAGCCCACTCTATTCTCTGGCAGAGTATAAACTCTAGGGGAAGTATATATTGGCTAAGTGACCCAGCTTATAACTGGGCTTGTGAAGTGAGGGGAGCTTGCTCCTTAGCACTAGGCCACGTACGGAACCTAACACAAATCTTGAGCACCAAAACTAACCTGAAACCAACCTTAGATTGCTTCTTCTAGGACCCATTCTAAAAGCCAACTTCCCAAACACACACTCTAAGGCATAAAACAACATGAATCTAAAAGTTTATTCTTAGGATTTAATGTTTTGGGTCTGCTTGTCTTCATCTACTTTTCTATTTTTATCTAGTTTTTTGAGCTAGTATGGATGTTTCCTTCTTTCTTCCAAAAACTTTCAAATTCTCTAAGTTTTTGGAAACACACAGTAATCGACATCAATTTTTCCACCGACATCAGCAACTTTCTTCACTGGCATCGGTTATCTGACTGACATCAGCAACATATTTCACCAGCATCAGTTTTTACACCGACATCGGTCACTGTCCAAAATCCTTCTTCCAAAATAGCAGGCTTAAAACCTAACTTTCTTACTGTTAGACACCCATTTTGGTTTTTTAAAACTAACAAAACACAGTTTCTAAAACCTGACCCCTTTTTGCCTTGAATGGTTTTGACACATAGTCAAACCAAGACTTTTATTGACCATGCAAGGCAACAACCACTTCTGCCTTCATCTTCTATAACTAGTCCTCTAATGGAGTATCATTCAGAGACCGAATGAACTCCTACCCAACCAACCCCGACTCAACCCCCTATTGTCCCTGAAGGGGACCAAGACTTTGAAAGGTTCCTTGATCTCAATGTCAAGGCCCTTCAACATTATCTCGTGAGAAGTTGAATGTGAGACTCTTTAGGCAACCTAATTTATGGGATGTTGACCTCCTTAGTTGAGATGGCAGTCATATCAACAATGTCTATAATTCAACCCATAGACACCCAAGCTGTCACCTCAACTAATAACCCACCTATGACTAATCTTCAAAGTGTGGCTTATCCTTCTATCTCTGGGCCCACATCCATTGGGGCTTCGGCTCCCCATCAACTGCAAACTATCCAACAAAGTTCTAACCCTTTCCAAAACCTAGTTGTCTCCATCCCGCCAATTCTTTCCCCCATCAACACCAGGGTGGCAACCCATCCTTTTACCAATGCCACTATTCAACCACCTTTGGTGGTATCTAGTCAATTCGTGCCCTCTAGCTTTATGGCACAAGTCCCCTTGACTTCAACATCGGTCCCTATGACTAGTTACCAATATGTTGTGCCTATACAAGCACAACCAACTACGTCATACACCCCTCTTAACACCTTCCAAATGCCCTACAACCTAGGGGGCACTCCATCTACAAATTTGTCAATTGATCTAATCAAAATATTGATGGACAAAATGTCTAATCTTGAGACACCCATTTTCGGTTCAAGCAATGTTCTTTCATATGAACAAATTTGTAATGAACCCATTCATCCTTCAGTCCTAATCCGACCATATCATAGTCAATGGGAACTTTCCAAGTTTACTCACTTTCAGAGTAAGGAAGACCCACAACAACATCTACGAGTGTTTAGACACGCTTGTTACCTTATAGCACATGATGATGCATTATTACTATGCACATTTCCCATGTCACTTTTTGGTGCTGCCCTCGACTGGTATAGCTCCCTTACTAGTCACTTTATCTTTTCTTTCACTCAACTGGCTCAACTTTTTCTTGAACACTTTTCGATCAATATCACCGAAAAGGTCTCAATCACAGACCTATACTCTATCAAACAATTTGACGATAAATCAATAGCCAATTTCATCGCTCGTTGGAGAGGCTTAATCAACTAACTCTCCTTTTCTTTGCCTCAACTCGAGCTCATTGAGCTCTTCTCTCAGGCGTGTGCCAAACATATTTCCTCTACTTTATGGGTTCAAACATTCCACACATTTGACGAAGCTTTCACCATGGCTAGGAAGCTTGAACTCCGTGCGATCAAAGAAAACAAGGTCAAATTGCGAAATAATAATGCAAAATCCAATGACCCTTGTTCTTCCAGACCTACTTCTTCCAACATCAAGTCCAAAGGATTGGCAAATGCTGTGGTCCTTAGACCATCATCCTCTATAATAAACAACCAATCCAAACCTTTCACATCACAAAGTATCACCAAATAATTCCAACAATGGTATATACAGTGTCAGTATACTCCTATAGGAGAATCATACACTTTCATTTTGGATAAACTCATAAAATAGGGGGTCCTCAATCTCCCTCAAATTTGACCATTGCCTCAATTCGACCGCTCAAAATCCATCCCTACATGGTATAGGGAAAATAACTTCTACAATTATCACCGTGTCTAGGGCCATGACATAAACAACTACAAAACCTTTTAAAACATTGTTCAAGACATGATAGATAAAGGTGATCTTGTCTTGGATAACCCAAATGCGCCACCTAATCAAAACATTGGCATCTTTAAACAACCTTTTCCTAACCATCCCCCTAGCCAAAATAATGTGCAAACCATGGCCGATGACTCCCAAGAGCGTAATATACGCATAGTCAACACGGTCTCTCCTCTTATGCCTAACCAACCTCTCTCACAGTTTCAAGAGGTTAGTCAACTTATTTTTCCACCACAAGTAGAAGAGCCTTCTTCTCCCATTCATCTTCCTCAGGTGGATGAACCTTCTTCTCCTATTAGTTCTCCATCAACCTCTCTTTTATTGGAGGACGCTTTGACCATATCGACGCCACTTGCCTTGCCCTCATCCTTCTTATCATCAATGGGGGATCATACCTTCCCCGCTACTTGACCACACACCGAAGCCATCACCATCCCTATGCTTTGCCCTCTCAAAGAGCCATAATCTCCAATCCCTTCTCCGTTGAGAAAGGAACTCGCCACCTCACCTACTTCAATCGAAGAAGATTCAGTGAGGGTAGACTTGAACCTTGCCTCGCACAATAGTAATCCTCTCACTAAACTAAAGAAGGCTACTAAACCCCATCAGAGAACTCCTTTCCCACCATCATCATTGCCCTCCATCTTGGGCCCTCATCCTTCTACCATAACAGGAGTGCTTCTTACTCTGACACCCAACAAAAACAAATCACCTCTATTACTACCAACACCTAACAAAAACATACCTCCTTCAAAACATCCAACACCTCCTACCATGAAAGTGTCATCTACGCATTTGGCCACACCACCAAATAAAAGGATGGTATGAAACACTCCCTTAATAGCTTCTAAATAGAAGTTGTCAACTTTTACTGCAACACAACATGTAGACCCATTAGCAGGTTCTTACACCTTGTTGTTATGCCAACTTTTGCAATCCTCTAACATCACTCTTTTGCCTATCAAACCATTTCAACCTCTCAGACCAAAACCATCTTGGTTCGATGACACTAAAATTTGCCAATATCATTGCACACCTAGGCATGACACTGAAAATTATTGTGCCCTTAAGATTGCCATCTGCCAATTCTTGGAAAAAGACACCCTTCTTATTAAGGATACTTTCAACAAATCTGCAACACCATCTCATGTCTCCCAAACATTTTCACCATCACACTCATCAACTCTCAGATCAAGGCCATCTTGGTTTGATGACACTAAATTTTGTGCATATCATCACACACCTAGACATGACACTGAGCATTGTTGTGCTCTTAAAGTTGTCATTCATCAACACTTCAAAAAGGACACCCTTCTCGCTAAGGATCCTTTTGACCACCCTTTCAACAAACCATTGACACCATCCCTTGCCTCTCAAACCTCATCACCTAAATCAGGATCTCAATGCAAGACTATGGTCCCTCTACCACCTTCAACCCCATTATTTGAAATCAACACTATCAATGTGGCCATTAGGTTACAAACCATGAAGGATAAAGGGAAAGAGAAGGTTTCTCTTCCCCAAACATATCCATTCGTCAAGCCCTCACCACAACCAAAGCCCAAGACTCTAATCATGGGCGCATCGCGACCAACTTTTTCAAAACCAATTCATGACCCCATGGTGAAACAACGTCACCAAACCTCTATGAAGACATCCTTGTATGACCTCATACAAAACTCTCTACAGCATTGTCTAACTTTGATCAAAGCCCTACAGGCAGTGAAGGTCCAACCTGAAGACCCACAACCACTGGCTGCTTTAGTCACATCATTACCTACTTTTGCCTCCATCACTTTCAGCCATTCTGAGATTCCAACCTCCAACATGGAAGATCAGGATCTTGCTCTCTCAAACTAAATCTACTAGAAATTCTCCCTATCACATAAGCAACTAGGGGAATTTGACTTTATCTTGACTGTCATGACCTCGACCAACCAAACATGCCAATAACATACCAACCAAATTCATGATAAACATCGCCCAAGCCTCGACCAAGCCTCGACCAAACATCAATCAACCAAGCATGCCCAACATATCAACCAACTTCTTAATCATCTTTAACACGTGAGCAGTTTGGAAAGAAGCAAATGAGGCAAGTTTGCTCCTAATTGGCTCAGACCTTATATCATGACGCACAATCATAGATCAGGGACTTATCATCTATCTTCTTTCGAAGGCTAACTAGTTGTTGAGCTCCTTAATGCCTTACATCTGTGACCATTTTACCGTTAGTCGAATACTCGTTCACTTGACATTTAACTTGAGCTCATCCCTTGAGCAATCCCTGTCCTTTTAATCCTCATTCCTTTCAACCCTGTTTCCTTAAATCAAACCCTATGTAACCCTTTTATAAAGTATGAATGCTTTGTCTTAATAAAAGGGAGCCCTTAAACTTCTATAGTCTTTTCCATGACTCACAATTCTATCAAAAATAAATGTGGATGTCAAAATATCAAAAGGTCATAAATTCTAAAGGTAGACTGCTCCCTCGAAGGATAGTTGTACTATCATTGCTGTAGCTAATAGACTGCTCCCTCAAAAGATAGCTATTCAAAGCCCTCAAATATATATAAAGCAAAAATATAGACCACTCCCTTGAAGCATGGCTATCCCTAAAATCTTGCTACAAACAACACACTCTTAGAAGCTTCCCACATCGATCAGCTTCACAAATGACCACAAAACGACACGACATCCCTACATAGACTTCCCACATTGATCAGTCTACCCCAAAAAGAAATAAAAAAAGGGTCATGGACTTGACTTGTAGTTGTTCTTAGGGTCTCCTATAAAAATGGGCAAGGTTATCCCTACTAAAAAGGTTTACCCTATCATAATATATCACATCACCTGCTCAAGGGATTTCAAGCTCATTCTAATGTCGAAGTGATTCGATTGCTTCTCTAACACAACCAATGGTCAATGACGTAATGCATGAATGAGGATTTTGTTTCTAAACAAGCCCCCTATCTATGCTATCATCATGGTCCGTGTCAATGAAAGGGCACAATGCCTTTCACTTCCTACACACTTTGGTCACATTCAACCAAATCATTTGCCAACCAAACCAAACCAACCAAACTTTTTTCAGACCACAAAATGTTCTCATAACCTATTCACACTAGTTTCTATGGACACCAATACACATGGAAACTATCGACCATACAATTTATGTCAAGCATAAACCATTACTCACTGAAGCATAAATAATCTCAATTCATTTTTAGCATACATCCATCACTAATATGGAAAATTGCTAGGGATGAAAGACCACTCAACCAATGTTACAGAATACACCATCACATAATATGTAAAAGGTTGTAACATCATCATGCCCTCATCATTTATACCCTGACTTAATCTAGTTCAAACCAATCATCAACCATTTTGCCTCTTAGCCTAAACTACATTGGTCTAAGGCCCTAAAGACTGCGGCTATGTAGGCAGCACTCAGATGACATGATGTCTTCTGGGGTTAGTTCGGCCACATCCATTTGTTCATCTATCTGATGGACAAACCATATTACCTTTGACCATGACTTAATCTAGTCCAAACCAATCATCAACCATTTGGCCTCTTAGCCTGAACTACATTGGTCTGAGGCCCTAAAGATCGAGGCTATGTAGGCAGCACTCAGATGACATGACGTCTTTTGGGGTTAGTTCGGCCACATCCATTTTTTCGTCTATCTGATGGACAAACCATATTACCTTTAACCATGACTCAATCTAGTCCAAACCAATCATCAACCATTTTGCCTCTTAGTCTAAACTACACTGGTCTGAGGCCCTTCCAACAGGGGCTATATAGGTAGCACTCAAATGACATGACATATTCTGGGGTTAGCTCGGCCACATCCATTTGTTCATCTATCTGATGGACACACCATTTTGACCTTTAACCATGACTTAACCTAACCAAACCAACTATCAACCATTTTGCCTCTTAGCATGAACTACATTGGTCTGAGGCCCTTCCAATAGGGGCTATGTAGGCAACACTCAGATGCCATGACGTCTTCTGGGGTTAGCTCAGCCACATCCATTTGTTTGTCTACTTGATGGACAAACCATATTACCCTTTTACCATGAATTAACCTAGTCCAAACCAATTATCAACCAACTTTGACTCCTAGCCTGAACTACATCAGCCTGAGGCCCTAACGACTGGGGATATGTAGGTAGCACTAGTTGACATGGGGTCTTCTGAGGTTAGCTCGGCCATTCCTTGTCACATGTCATTTCTTCATCTATCCATCTAATGAACCAACTATCTCAACTTGACTCGACCAACAACCTTGGAGATCGCGACTATCTCCTCAGACCATGACCATTTTTGAGACAACTATGCCTTAGTTGTTTTGATTACATTTATGCTACCTCATGAATGGTTAGAAAAATTATCTACAACCCATTTCAACCCTCACAAGTATTAGATCGTGAGCAAGTTGATCTCCACTACTTGTGACATTTTCATGTTTTCCAAGAGCACTTCTTGAGCCCAAGATACTTAGAACACGACGACCATTGGAGCTACAGCTTGGATCATTTAACACAATCAGCTACGACTAAATGCTAGGGCCTAGTTATTTTGATTTTATCACTCCTCGACCTTGACCTGTGACAATTTGACCTAACCATCTCGTGAAGTGGTATACGTGCAATCTCAACTTTTGTAGCGTTTACACTCAAACTTCACCATATCCATCCACTATCTATCAAATCAGCACCTGATTTCAGGTTCCCTTCCCTCAACTCCTGCTTTGAGGGGGAATACCTCATCCCATAATCAAGGCAACCTACATTTATTTTTGTCTTGTAGTTCATTATAACAACCAATAGGACAAAAGTGACTTTATCCCATACCTTCGGCAACTTACTCCTATTTTTATCTTACAGTTCATCAAAACAACCAACAAGACAAAAAGGGGCAAATGTAGACACCAAAATTATGTCTATTCTTTGATCATCCTCCCCCTTCATCCCCTTAGTCCACTTCCAAACATTCCTAACCCACACACTTATTAATTTAAAATAATAACTTATTTTAAATTAATAACACCTCCCTTGACACATCATCCATGACACCTCACCCTTGGACACACCTCGCCTTGGATACCTCCCCTTGGATGCCTCCCATCACCCTATGACCAATTTATGACCTATTTCAACCCTCCCACTAACCTCTCACACCTATTAAACCCACCTTTGACCATTTTCCAATGACCATTAAACTCGACAGACAAAGGAATGGGCAAAAGGCTAATTATAGCCTTTTTCCCATCTTCTAGCCGCTGACGTCGATTACCAGTCGACTGACGCCAGCGAGATCACTAACATCAGTCACTTAAAACAGCTTGAAGCCAAATTCTCTTCCCCCTGGGATGCTAAATCACTCATGGGATGCTAAAATCACAGCACTAAATCAATCAATCATAGACCCGAATGCTAACTCTCTTCTTTTGAATCCAACTTCTCTCTCTCTCCCAAACACACACCGAGCATCACAGGCTATAGGGACTCTATAGAAATAGCTCCAGAATTTGGGTTAAAGACATTACAGGTACATTAGCCGCATCAACAACAAGCCTTCTACACTCTTTCTTTAGCGAACTAGAGCAAAGTATTTCTTCTACCCTTTCATTTCAGTAGTTTAGAAAGCATCAGTGATTAGTTCTCTTTTTACTATTTCTAAGTATTATAGACTAAAACAGACCTGACTTTCTTCTAAGAGAGGCTGAGAGGCCTTCCCCATATCCCTACTCCCTTTTGACAACCTATCCTCTACTCCTTGTCCCTCCTAAGACCTTATCTACTGTCCTACATCCCTGCACAGACTCTCTGACTACCACAGACCACTCTACTGACAAAAGACACAACCTGAGTCTCATCCATGGCCATTGCCTAGTCTGACATCGACCATTGCCCCTACTGACATCAACAGACTAACCAACGTTGGCAACCTAATCAACCGACAATGGCAGACTAACCAGCATTGGTGACTGTGGAAGACAGATTGCAAGGAATACAGGTACGCATTGTCTCTATTTATTTTGCTTAGTCTTTCATTATTTATCTTTATCTGACATTATTTTTATCAACTAGTGGACTGTCATCCCACAAGGAAGTCTTTGCACTTCTGGGACCAAGCTTTTGCTTGGTAGTCCACCTTATCTCCATCTAACAATCTCTTTATTTAAGTCTTTCTCTCTATAGGTGTCATCCTCCACAGCCAAAGAGGAGTCCCTACAATGTCTGGATAATGGTGCATAGACCTCATCTGGGTATCATCTAACCCTAGACCATTATCATAGTTTCTTTCATCTTTTGAATGTGGAAAATTGAAAATAGTTAGAAACAGGTTGATAAAAAATTTAGTATCATAAGAGGATTGGGAGAAGAAGTGAAAGTTTCCACTATTGTTCTAAATTTATTAAGATCACTAACTCCTAAGGTTGACTCTAGGGGGTGTGTAGTAGAATAAATGAAAGATTTAGAAAACATACAGAGGGATGGGCTTCCTGGCATCTTGACTACCTATGAGATGAGATTAAATAAAGGAAGACCTATAAAGAAGAAATCATCTTTCAAGGTTGAAAAGAAGTCAAAGGACAAAAATTTAAAATATGAGTTATGCTTAGATTTTGATGATGATAAACTCATAGCTATGTTTCGTATAATCCAAAGAATAATTTTAGGTAAGCAAAAAGGTAAGTTATCAGTAAAGTGTTTTAACTATGGAGAAATTGTACATTTTTCAAACAAGTGTCCTAATAAATTGAATACTGAGGATGATGATATAGAAAATAAATCATTAGGTCTAAAAAGGGAAATAAGAGTTTCAAAAAGTATCAAGGTAAGAATAATTCATTCAAGAACAAGAAGAGATTTTATACCAAAGAAAACAACCCATCTAATGTGAGCGATTCAGACACATCTAATAGTGATAATCTAAGTAATGAACTAGACCATGACAATAATGAAAAATTGTTCATATACATAAAATCATATAACGAGGGTTGTTCAAATGGGAAATGCCTTTTTATTGTTGCATAATTATACAAAGAAGTATACTATGACTAGTCAAAGGCATATAAATGTATGGAAGCTAAAGACAGTAAAGACAAGTCATGATCAGTCTACAAGATCAATTAGAAGGATTTATAAGATAGATCATACGTTAGGTAAAAAATAAATTAAGGAATGCCAATAACATATATTACTTGTATGTGTTAATAAGCTAGTCAAAGAAAATAAGGATGACAAGGTTGATGATGAGATCAAAACTATAATGTCAGCAAAGTCCATAAGAACGTTGAAGAATATTTAGTATTATGAAAAGAGTGTGGATATCTAGGAATATCCTTAGTTTATATTATTTTAGTACCCTATGAAAATGAGGTGGTTCCATTAAGCTTCATGGAGACATTATACTATTAGTAGAAGTATGAGGGTGTAGTCAAATAAGGTTGTTTTGAGAAGATTATAGGATGTATATGTTACAAGAAAGGAGATGAAGATGGATACTATCCACTCCTATGTTGATATATCTTTGGTTTTAAGTGGTAGCATGATGAGAGATATAAGGTTCTTATTAAGTATCTGAAGTCAAAGTGAAGAAAATTGGTATATGAGGTAGATTTTTGAGATCTATTTGTTAATAAAAAGGGGGAGTCCCTATTTCTACATTTGATATCTAGTATGGGATATCCTTGTGTGTATTTAAGAGTTTGATCTTCTTCATCCATGTCAAGAAAGGTATGTGATTTTGGGTTCCTAGTTCTTATAAAAGAAGATATGTTTGGTTTAAGGGGGAGCTTGGTAGCTCTGATTTCTTTGTCAAGAAAGTGATTTATTTTTTAATGCATGGAGATAAGGAGATATTGTGTCTATGGTTATTTAGAGACTATATTAGTTGATCTTTTAATGAATCAACTAGGAGAGTGACCTAATTGAAAAGCTTATGAGAATGGTTGTCATAGTTTTTGAAAATTGTGTGTTATCTAGTGGCTTTGAGAGATAGTATGAACTCACATGGATAAGAGTATGATTTTAGTAGTTGTAAATGATATGTTATGTCTACTACTAAAAAAATCATGGGGGATGCTTGGTTTGAGGTGGAGATATTCAAGTTATTAACTGAGCTTGAACTATGTTGAAGTGGTTCAATAATCTAAATCTCATTATGAAGGAGATGATAGTTGTAGAATACCTTTGTCATTAATGTCAAAGGGGGTGAAAGATAAGAAAATATCAGAAAAGGTGAAAGATCATAATTATTTAATAATCCCAATTAGAAAGGATATGACATCAAATTGGCAAATTATAGGTCTTCATCATGTGTATGGTATGTACTTTTTATTTAAGGAGGTATATATGATTTTGATAATGTAAATGGATTTTTAGATATTCACATTTGGAGATGGAAGCACGATATACTTTATACCAATTTGTATTCTAATGGAATGTGTGAATTAATCTAATTTACCTTAATGGTTTCGTAAATTCCTAACATTAGAGGAATTGGACTGATAGACTTAATTTAAATTGACAAAATTATTAGATATAAATTAATTTTTCTTCATCATCATGATTTTTATTGAAAAGTTCTATTTTCATCTCTATTATTTATAAAATTATTGCATTGGTTTATAATTGTACCATTGATAAATGTAGATCATTGTTTTCCCATTTAATGGTACCATTGATAGGTTTAACAGTTGTAACACACTATAGTTATTGGGCATCAAAAACTTCTACGAGCATCAACATGAAATCTTTGTATTTCAAAGTACTGGAAAATTTAGATTTTTACCATGGTTATGCAATCCTAAGCACTAAATATTTTGATGGATTTAATTCTATTACCAATATTAATATAACAATCTAGCAATAGACAATTGATGATGACTAGTTTAAGTTTTAGAAATGTTTTTTTTTTTTTATTTCATAGGGTTAGAGGTCATGGGTTTTGAACCCTATAGAAATGTTTACAATAGAGATAAATATGACAACATTTATGATAAAATTGGATACATATATCAATGAGAAATTGTTTGTGATCTAATATTGCTAGTTTGAACATTATTTAAGTCTTTTCTTTGAAATACTAAAACAATCATGATGAGTGTATTCACATAGAAAATTGGAACATTATATTTTTGGAAAGGGGCATTTCATACCATTTGGTTAAAAATATATGTTGAGCATGGGTTAGACTCCAAATGTTTTATGGTGTGTGGTGAGTGTCACTTCACACTATCTAAATAATTATAAAGAGTTCACCCAACTAAACTAAACTAAACTAATGTGGTATGTGGTGATTGACATATTAGAGCAGACAACTACAAATTATTAAGATAAACTAATGTTTTTTCTCCTTTAAACAAAAATAATATAAAATTTTAAATCTACCCCATGAATGAGTGGAAATAATGGCATTAAGTGATATAAATCCATAAAAATTGATGTATGTAACTCATACGAATTATGGGAAAATTGATGCAAATTATTAAACCATGAAATAAATGTTAGTAATATATGTGATCCTTCTTTGTCCATTTAAGGAGTAGGAGGTTATCCATGTGTTTATTTACCTCATGATATTTGTTATATATTCCTACTATCATAAATGCAAAGGGAAATCATAATATTACCATTCATAGAAATGATAATATTTTTTTAGATTGATATGAAGCTTTTGACTAGAGAGACTAAACAGCTACATCAACGGCCATAATCGATCGATACCAACACTACTAGCACAATTGAAGAATACCAGTATTCACACCATAACTAGTTTTTACATTACTTGCCACCATATTCTCACCATAATCAGTGTTTACATTCCTTGCCATAATATTCCTACCACAACTAACATTTTTACCACCAATATGGGCACAACCAACCTATACTAGTTAAATGGCCACAACTGGCCGTCTAATACCTCCAAGATTTGAACCTTGGTGTTGCATATATAAACCAAGTTGCTTTACCAACGCACCCCCATCTCATTGATGTAGAGAAATAATATTACTATTCATGGAATAATGTTTCAAATTTATGATATAATTCAATCTTTTTAGTGGAATCCACATTCCACCCAGACAAATTCCACATGTTTTAACAATAGTGGTAAATTGAAGAGTATTAATAGTAGCAAGGTTTTATATCCAGTTCTAGTTATAGCCAAATTCCACATGTTTCTAGCTGTGATTTTGCACTGTGTAATTATGGTTTTTCAAGGAGTTGTAATTCTATAAAAAAATAAACTACTAACCCATTTTGGTGTAGGACTCCTCAAGACCAAGGCACCCCATTGTGTTTTCTAATCGTTATGCTTGCAAGAGGGGTGCCAAAATAGTTATATTTTAGTTTTATTATTTTTTATATATTTTTTTGTTGTTTTCCTCACATAGAATTATTCATCGGTAAATTAATCATGTTGTGCATGTATGTTACCCAAGCCTAAGTCTAGAATAGAACATGACATGTAATTCATCACCATGCATGGGATTGACAATTAGGAATCGATGATGTAGATTTCATCACCATGCACTATACCAAAATCCATGTCCTTGTAGACTATAAAAATTAGGAGAGTTATCATTTAGTGCCTAAGTGGAATTACCCATAAAGGATTTTGCGGAGTGAGGATTGGCTAAGCTAAAATAAGTAGGGTGGTTAGAAATCATCCTATATGGACTTGGGCCCCACTATAAATTCACATATATCAAGGATGCACCTAAAAACCCCTGTATAAACCAAGAATAAGACCCTTCAACTATAACAGCCATTTCACTATAGGGGTAGGATAAACCCCTATGAATCTGTTAAGTAAAAATATGGTCAAGAGGGTTCAGTTGATTCTTTAATGGGTCACTAGCCTATAGCCTTACTCAAGATGCTGTCATATGGTACAAAAGTCAGGCTACACGCCCTATTTAGTTTACTATATTTAGGACTTGTTGTGTGTGTTGTTTAAGTGTTGTGTTAGAACCGTATTATTTTCAAACTGAGTCATCCATACCTAATTTTGTGTATGGCACCTTAGATAACCATAGGCTAAGATCCATTATTATAATTCTAAACCACACTCATCTTATATCTCATGCTCATTTTATATCTCCAACATCCTAATCTTCCATCTTCCATCTAATCTACTATCCATCTTATAGTCTCTAACTACCCCATTATTTATTAAACTAAGTCTAGCCTATATCATCTACCCATCTTGTATCATCCACCCATCTCACATTTTATACTTTCTATCATATACTTCATCTAATATCTAGTCTATATTGACCCATTTAGTACCCACCTTACATATTCCACAACCTTCATAACCAATAACATCCACATCCTTATCCTTAGTAATTTATATAACCCATCTTGTCCATCCTATATCTTCCCAAACAATGTCCCATATTTACCACATATTCTCCATTCGCCTAACACCCATCCTATAGTTTATATTCATCTTATCCTATATTTTATCTACCATCCTCTATTCATCTCAAATTCTTCCATCATCCTTAAATACTATGTTTAGTCTTGAAATGAAGTTATAGTGGTCACCCATCCTTTTAAATCTTCATTATCACTTCTTAAATCCTTGGATTAGGTATTATCAACATACATAATCTTATCAAGATTCTAATCTATCACCCATCACTCATCCTTATCAAGTTCCTTATTCCCCTAGCACCCATCCAACTATCACTTTGCTAGTGAACAAGCTATTTGATCCCATCACTCTCTTTCATTATTTCTAGATTGGTCTCTTACTAGGCTTTGTCTCTTGGTAATTCTTAGTCATCCCATCCATTTATTAAAAAAATAAAAATCATCATCAGATCACTCTCTTTGACCACTAGTAGATTTGGATTCTAGATTGAATTAGCATTCAAAACTTCCACAACACCTATCACACTTCATCGCATCTCTTTTTCCATCATCCAAATTGGTGACTCACACCTATGCCCAACCCAAGATTGGCCAAGCTTCCAACCAAACATATTTTTACATTGGAAGCCACCATCACCATCAAGCAAGCAATCCAACAATTATTAATATTTCATCAAGGGTCCATTTGACAATCTTGGATAGGATCCATAAAGAGGTAAAATGATGGTAAGATCATTCTTAACATTCTTATTGTCTCTTTTATCCCCTCCTATTGATGTGTTTATATTTTAGATTTTTATTAGTAAAAAAAGTAATAAGAGTTGAATCTAAAATTTAGGATACATTAACCATATACTTATTTAGTTACCAATAGAAGGGTACACAAAAAAATTTCATGAGAAATTAATTATTGCATCACTCCCAATTAAATGAAATCCAATTATCATTATAAGTAAGATGAATATAATAATAATTATCATAATATTAGTATCCTCCTTTTATTATGAGTTTATTTTTGAGTACATATTATAACTAACACATAGAAAATTAAAACATAGGCTTCATATTTATTTATTCACTACACTTAGGAGAGTTTGAGCTCCTTCATCATATAATATTTTAATGGAAAGATTGAAAAAAAAATTGAAAATGACCAAATACCTCTTCGAATAACATATTAAGTAAATGGGTAAAACATTATCAAGTACAATCAATATCTTATAGATCTATAGAATATTAGGTTTCATTTATCGATCCATCTATTTTAGAAAGGAGAAAACATGTACCTTTTCAAAGAGCCAGAGGATTCAAATCTTATAATTATCAACTCTACTACCCATTCTAAGTTTAGTTAATTGGGGATCAAGTCCCTATCAAAACTATAACTTTATAGCATAGCAATGGAGGTTATGTTAAACCCTTAGGTTTAAAAATAAACATGGATCAAAATTGTACTATATTGTTATCCATATCTTAGAGTTGAGGAATTATTTAACTAGAGTAAGGTCAAGGTTACTTAACACTTGAAAAAAATGAGATTTTATTTGTAAATCATATTCAACATATCTTTTCTAATTCTATAGTAGGACTTCATATAGCTAAAAAATGACCACTTCCATGATGAATGATGGATTCTTTTATCTCTTTCTTCAAGCAAGTGTTTAGTTTTAGATTAAGGTAAAAACAGGTTTTGAAGGGGCCCCGAAACCCTTCAAGCAAGTGTTTAGTTATGTATAAATCAAAGTTGTGAATAATTATAGGTTAACTAAAATGAGTTTTATTTTTACTCTATATTTATTCTTTGTGAATATTTATTATTAATATTTAATATATTTTAAACTCTAATTTAACCCATAGAATTTTTTAATTTAACCCACTAGAGTTCCCATATGTGGTGGAAAAGAATTTTTTTTTTTTTTTTGAAATTTTGCATAGGTAATTTTGTATGTCATAAGCTAGTACATGGACTCATGTCAACTAATATTAGAGGAAATATTGATATATTCTAGTTTTATAGAATAATTTTAAAAAAAATTGGTATAGTTTTATGTAGGTTCAAAGTTAAGAACTTATAAGATGGGAAATAAAAGGAACGGGAAAAGAAAGAGGGAAATAAACTTTACCATCGAAGATAAAGCTTAAAAAAGACTAAGATGTGAATTATATAAGAAAAAAATTAATCCTACAAATTGTATGAGCACTAATGTTGAATCTGATCAAATTGTCCATGTGAATTAGGAAGCCTCTTTACTTTGTATGCTCACAAGTGTTTGAAAACTTCATATGTACATGATTAAACTACATGGCTTAATTTATGAGTACATTTCATTTTAAAAATAAGACTAGCAATTTACATTTGATGTCATTAAAAAATTTATTTTTGTTAGAGTTACTGAAGAAGATATAGAATAACCTATCAATATTGATATGATTAAATAAGATATATAAGAAAGGTCTTCTAATATCAATGTGACTAATGACCATAAGTGTGCCCTATCTCCTGAACCACATGTAGAATTTATTGAGAAAGTGTGGAAATGACTACCAAATAAAAATGTGAACCATATAATGAAAATGGATATTGGGAAATTAGAAAAATATGTAGAATATATGAGGAAACCTCAAAGGATAATCCATAGATATTCTATCTTCATATTTATGATCTAATTTAAAAGTTTGAATGAAATTGGTCATGCTTAATTATTAGTTTCTATTATAAATTATGATGGGATGAAAGATTATCTAGAGATATTGGAAGTGGATTTAAAGCAAAAATATATACAAACCCTTGGATAGGAATTAGTGTAAAATGTGTCTAGGTGGTTGGATTTAGTGGGTAAAAACACTCACTCAATTGATAAAAGCATTTCATGTAGAGTGATTTTGAGTGCAACTGTACATGAAAAACATCAAAATTTTGACATGCCATCACTATGTCAAATGTATTAGGTATTTCTATAAATACAATTACTAGATATGTGAAGAGGAGAAATGTCCTAGATGGTAATAGTGTAGAAATAATATAGGCACTAATGATCAGGGCTTCTCATTCTGATAAGATTGAGGAGGGTATTCAAAGATTAATTTTTGATTTCTATAATCATAATACATGAACTTCTTAAAATGTTAGGGATGTTCAAAGAATAGGATTACTCCTAAGCAATATGAATAAATGCTAAATATTGGATTCATATAACACAACATGAGTTGTATGTCAAATTTTATGAAGAAAATCTGCATATTAAGATTGGGCAATGAATGTTTGAGATTTTGAAACCTTGATATGTGAAGAAAAATAAAGTCCTTGAAACATGTTATTGTCATAATCATGTTGAGATTGAGCTTCATTATCAGGTATATAAATATATTCATTTCAAATTTCATGGAATTTAACACATGTTTGATTAAATTATATTAAATTTCATGATATTATTTAATTTATAACATGTATTTGCATAACAATTTAATTCAAGTGTATTACAAGTTAATGGAATTAGAGTATGGTTTCCAGAATGCACCCCCAGAATAAGTTAGTGCCTTTCTAGCATATATTATGTGTGGAAAGAGCAATGATGATGTGGTTGATGCCATGCCTTGTATTAAATGTGTTTGTGAAATATGTGCAAATTTCAGTAAATTTCCAATAAGCAATGAAGATAATGACACAACTTAGAGTGTGCATTTGAAGCGGTGAGTTCAAATTTGTTTATAACTATTATTTAAATGTAAGTAGGAATTATCTATATAATATGTCTGTAAAATGTAAATATATGTGTTTTTATGTAGGTTTAAATACATCAAATATGACACAAAAATAGGAATATTTGCTATGAGGTTAGACTTCTCAAAGTATGTGTTCCATGTTGCCACATTCTTGGAAAGTTTCCATAATTTGATTGGTCCTCATATAAGCCATTGTAACTATGAAAAGTGGAATTGAAGAACATATACCCCCTAGGATCAATTGTGTTAGCCACTGATTTTGTAGAAAACTATTCATTTTCTCATCAAAAGGATATTCAGACACAATACTATCACATAGATCAGTTGACCGTCATACTACATGTGTGTTATAGGCATTCAAAACAAAACTTTTATGGATTTTCCAATTCTTATATTCAACCATTGATCATAAAATAATATCACTTCTACATTAGTTATGATAAAGACCATGACACACACATTGTTTAACATTGTTTTAAGATATTTTTTGAAGATCATGATAAGCACCATGTAAATTTTGAAAAACACTATGTTTGGTCAAATGGTTTTGCATCATAGTTTAAATATTCAGGGCCTTTTTTCACTTTATAGATATAATATATTTATTAATGAGCCTCATGTGTGGAGTTTTTTTAGAGTGGTCATGGGAATGGGTAACATGATGGTGCCAGTGCTTGCATTAAGAGTGCTCTAAGAACATAGAGTATGAACTATGTTGGAGATCAATTGAGTGATTCTCATACTATCATTGAATGGTGTAGGTTGCATTTTTCAAATAGTTCATCTCTAATTAGGAAGAAGCCATATTCACGTAGGGGTTTTTGGAAATTATAGGTATGTCATGAATTTAATGTATTTCATTCATTATTATTAAACACATATTATTTTTAATTTTTAAATTGGCTACATATTTGAACAAAAGTTGATTCCACATTATTGCATGGTTGTCAAAGAATAACCAATACCATGTCAGTTTATTCTATGATGAGAACCAATAATCATAGTTGACCACCAA
>JARHVA010005076.1:1242500-1329177 GCA_037957365.1 Torreya grandis
GTTTATGGTGAGCAATGTTTTCCACACCCTCTATTACTTTCCCTTGCCCTACGACAATCAAGGGTATTGTTACATGGTCAAAACTAGGTAATAAAATCCCATGTCTATATCCTACAAGTTCATGAGTGTTAGGAGGTGGAGGTACTCCCTCACATAAATAAGCATCTCAATCTTCCACTTTTCCCTTCCCTTATCCAAAGTACATGTAGGGATAACACAATAATTTACACTAATGTTTAAATGAACCTTAGTAAATAACTGTTGTGAAAAATACAGAGGAATCTGGTCATTGTTTGGATATTGACCATGTACAACAACAACCCAGGGTATATCAAGGGTGCCATAAGATCACACTCACATTTGGATATTGCATACCTTTCTACCCTAGATTATCCATTTTAATTAGGAAAATAACAAAATTTAATCATATGTTTTGATACAAGATTCCCTACTTCTTTTAATCCCAATATTCCCAAAACATTGTCTTTTAATTTTTTGCTTGAATATATCAAGCATTTTTGGATTTAAAGGGTTGTTTGTTTTTAATGTTTATTGAACATTTTTCAAGTATATTAAAACATTTTCACAATAAACTCTATACAATTTTTAAAAGTTGAGATCTTTCAATATTGTTTCTAATTTCTCTATTTCCATATTAGTTCTACTAAATAAATCTCCCATTTGTGTTGTTTTGATTGAAAATAAAAATTGAACTAATTACAAGTTTTGGAAAAAATAAAAATCTAAAACATTTACTTGAAAATAATAATTAAATATGCAATCAAAGAGGTCAACATAGTATATGGATACTTATAATGAAGAAAAATACTCTTAAATCCATAAAACATTAAACACGTGTATGAGTTAAAATAATATTACATTAATAAGGGACTCTAAATCAAGGTGGCTTCCATTATTGATATTTGAGTGTTTTGAATTAGATGGGATGGCCATAAAATGAAATATGTAAATATTCTCAAGATTGTAAGAAATATTAAATGGAAACAAAGAAATAAAACCATAAGCACAATGCAAGACTTTCTCAGACATCAAATCAGAAGCATAATGTACATGCAAGATGTAAAAATATTTTAAAACCTATAACTATGTATCAAAAAATAGAAGTAGTTGAGACAAAGAAACAAAGAACATCTCCAACACATTTACAACTTAGCTGAGTTTGTTGAGATGGTAAGTTTAAAGCTTAGAACATGAACATACCAAACTTGAATGGTGAATCTCTAAGTTCTCATTACCTTCCACCACTATCATGATATTAGTGTTTATACATGGGAATCATCATGGATTATTGATCATTTGTATTTATTAAAAATAGAATAGGGAATTAGGATTAGATCTCACAATATGAAATATCTAGGGGTGGTTCCTTCCTTCAAGAATATCTGGTGTAACATTGCCTTATGGGTATTTCTATTCCTATTAATGAGAATATTGAATATTTGATATCATTGCTTCAACATTTATCTCATGTTGTAAATTTTTATTATTATTCTTTATATTATATATTTGGTTTTGAACACCACACTAAATTAGAAAGCCTAACAATTTTAATAATGTTAAATTAAATTTTTAGAATGGAAATGGTTTACTAGAATTGATTAAAAGGATTGCCAAAATTCCATCTACTACATAATTTAGAGTTTCAGACCCTAGGAAAAGAGTTACTAAACATTTATAGAATCTTCAAGGAAAAATTAGAGTTACTTATTCACATAAAGGGTATGATCATGATCAAATATTTTTCGTCACTAAAAATGATATTAAGTTATATAGGAGAATGAGTCTTTCAGGCATGATCATGAAAATTTCTCAAATTATCCAATATGATCCAAAATAATATAGTATATTCAAAATAGCTAAACATGCCCAAAATTTTTTTAAAAAAATAAAATTATAAATCTAGCACGAATCTATTTTGTGAGGGGTTTATTTAAGGTTTTATTAATTATAAGTGCAAATACTCACACCATGTTGCATATTTATTCCATTTCAACATATACTAAACTAATTTCAACATGGTCCTTATAATAGATCTATAAGAGCATATAAAAACATGGTGAGAAACTAATTACCCATGGAAGAAGTGTAACTAAACCATTTTCAAAATGTTTTATTACAATACATACATAAGGCCAACATAGTAACAATATAAGTATTGAAATCACATTTTTTAATAAAATGATTAAGTGCGTGGAGGACCACATTTAGCCAATTGGCTTAAATCTTTTAATAAAATTTTCCTAAAACGCAACAACCTAATTTCCAGCCAAAAAAAGGAACAAGTTTAAAAATACAAGGATTTACATTTCTTATTCTAACAAATATTAAATATTTAACCAATTATGATTTATGTTTTCAATCTTTTTTGCTAAGCACTAAAATTTAAGGGAGAGTTTCAGATATAATGAGAAACCCATCAAATGTATAACTTGATTTAATCATTTCAAGTGAGTTATAATGAAACTAAATGTATAACATATCTAAAAAATACAAGACACAAACATAGGCATCAAATCAACGACATGAATAAAGATACACCACATCAAATCATGTATTTGTGTGGAGGAGGATTATATTATGAAACCACAGTGAATTGATGGGATGGAGTGATATATATTAGCAAACTCCCATATACATTGAAGAACATGCAAGGGGATAAAATCTCTTTGTTAGCCAAGTTATATCAATTAGGCTTAGCCATCATCATGTAACACACAAGGGGTTGATTCATTAATTCTTTCTTATGAATATAAAAGAAGACAATTCAATGTGGGATTTAAAATCATTAATTCAGTCCTAAAACACCAGAGATTTTTTTTTAATTTGCATCTAGTGAAGCATGTGTAAAAAGACATTTCAATTTTTGAACTGGAGCTAATCAATCGGGCCTAAATTAAATATGCATGTCTGCTAATGATAAATTTTATATACATTGAAGAATATGTAGCTATGGTTAATTAAACATGTTTTAGAAACAATAAGTATTTTAAGAACCAAACAAAATCAATTAGGCCTACCAGCATGGTCGGTACTTCATAAAGGTTAGAAATTTGGGATTATATTTAGATTATTGATCTAGACATTAGGTCTTAAATGGGAAATATACTTCTATTCTAGACTATTCTACCTGGTTAGCATGGGGATTCTTCTCTCCATAGTTTTAATTGATAGTCTACATCCATTTTTTCTTGCTATCACTTATAAACTTTATATTACATGTATTAACACATTTTTTCAATTTAATTGAAATCAACTATAAAATGAGATTCTCTAGGAGGCCTCGTATTTAGTAACATTGTTTTAATCTATGTTTGCAGGTAGAAATGGGTGTTTTTCAATTTCAATAAAAACAAATGAATTATGTGGATAGATAAAGTTCCATTTATATGTTGGATTCTATATCAGGGGGTGGGCCATGGATGATTAAGACTATTTTTTTAACATGTTGAATTTATTGATTGAATAGGACAATGGATAAGACACATCATTTGATTAAAGATTGAAACACCCTCCATATTTTTCCATTTTAGAATGGAACATTCTAGTATTGAGAAAGTTGTGTTTTCACTTTCCTTTACATACGTGAAATTTGGAATAGATATTTTAGATATCATTCATGCCACCAACCATAATATAAGAGGGGTTCGATGAAAATTACCGACTCCTAAACTAACTCTTGAGTATGTTAGGCCTAACTAGACATATAGTCAAATTCTATTTTGCATGAGCTCCAAAGTTTAGATTTCCTTTATTAAATAATAATGACATGTAAAAGGTAGCTGATCATAATGATCGATATCTTGTGACAAATTGTAAGAGGAATAACCTCAACCTTATGAAACATAGAAGTTGACTAGTCTCACCTTTGTATATACAATTTGTAAAAGGGAGGTGATCATAATGATACAAGGGATTTAGAAATTTGGGGGAAGCTTTGAATGTGGCACATATTAGTTGGGATACCAACTCACCTAAGGCCCCTTCTATTTTTATTATCAACATGTTGATAGAATATAAAACTTTATCTAGTAGTCCATAGCATTGGCATGACCAAATAAGGAGTAGCTAATAACCAAATGTCACTCATGAATACAATTATATTTTATAAAGGTAGGGACAAATATGTTTTCTTGATCCAAATCCATTTTATGTACACAAGACCAATATTAAGATGAAACTATTCCTCCAAATTAATTATCATCTTCCCAAAAACCAAGTGAATAAACCTCCTCCTCCACTAAAAATAAAAATAACCCTTTACAATAGCCAAATGGCTACCAAAAGGCAAACCCCAAAATATCCAACCCCTATCTAACATTAATAGAGATGAAAAGTGGTTGAAACCACAAATAAAATAATAGAGGAGGAGAAACCCATAATGGTGGTGAGATTATTAAGATCCTAGATAAGCATAAACTTATTTTCCTTCCATTTGACCTTCATAGAGATCGATACCTATAATCCCAACAAAAATATTTAAATTATAAATGTTTTGTGGGAGGAGGGACTAGGAGGCATGGAATAGTTAGATAAAACCTATTTTTTTAATCAATTTCAAGGCTTTTATTCAGAGTAGTGACATGTTTTTCAAAGTAGAGATACAACTTCTCTTAAAAATTGAGACACCTTTCACATTATCATAGTTGAGGTAGATTTATTAATAGAGGTATTTTTAACTGAAATAGGTTCTCTAAAACATGGTATGGGCATCTATGATGCAATTATAGAGGAGGGATGAACTGATTTGAAAATAAATTTAATATGCAGAGTGAAGAATTGATTTGAAAATATTTAACAAGATTTAAAAATCATACTATACCTACCTTGTGTGGATACAAATTTAAATCTCCTTGAGATTTTAATGGATTTCTCCACTCTTCAAATTAAATTTCTTAAAACTATCTTTGAATTAATCTACTTTGAATGAACTAGCTTGTACTAATAGAGGAGAAATGTGTAGCTTTAAATGGCAGGTAGGTGGTTATTTCCAGGGGGTTTAAATGAATCCCATTTATTCAAACATGGTTAAAAATACCTTTGTTTGAATGACAGGTCAAATGTCCACATGTAGGTTCAAACAAAGGTGTTTTTTTTTAACCATGTTGAATAAAGGGGCTATGTTTAAACCCCTCTTCATATTTCATAAGTTCCCTAGGCTTGGCTGCCAAGTGGGACTCACTTATGTATGTTGGCCCAGTTGCCTGAATATAAGCTTATGTTTCATGTATTTAAGACTAGCTTATTATTACTGATTATGGAGAAATTAGTAGTTATGTCTTTTGGAAATTCTTTTTTGTAGTTTAAATATTTAGATAAATATGTATTTTACCTAGGTGGTATAAACTAGTCATTATTTAGAGTATGGAATAGATAACAATGTAAGATTCACTCATATGTTTGATAGAATAAATGAATGCTTTGATTACTCCTATGTTTGGCATGTTATATGATAATATTAATAGGAGCATGTAAATTGTGTGTATCTTATGGTTAAATTATGTTCCACCAATCTGACTTTCCTGATACCAAATACAGAGCAAGACAAACTTCACTAGCTTACTAGCATCAAAATTCTAGATGAAGGCAATCCAAACAAGTGGTGTTTGTGAATTTGATTGATCTATAGATCATTATTATTTATTATTATTGAAAACTTTAGAATAAATTATGTTTAGTGAGATATTAATTATTGAAAACTTTAGAATAAATTATGTTTAGTGAGATATTATCATTTCATGAGTATGATTTATAATATTTGTGTAATATCTTTAAATAGAATGGGTTTTATATGATACACTTCATGTTTAGTTTTAGAAATCAAGAAACATAAGGGTACTTGCTTGTCTCTCTAGATTATTACACCATCATTATCTATTAATCCATGAAGGGAGGTCCATTTCCTCATGTAATTAGTATAGGGGATCATTGGTCCATTTTTGGTGTAAAAAATCACTCGAGTGATGCTCTCCCTCCCCATAGCCATACTACTTTTCATATGACACTTAAGATTACAACTGATATAGAAGAGTCTAGGGAACTCATGCTATATGGAGCCATCTAGTTAATATTTTTACATTGTAATTTATTTATTATTGAGAAATTAATATGATGAGATGTAATTATTTACTTATTTGTACTTGGCAATAGTGGTTATATCATTGGACTAGTCATGGTTGGTATTTGTAATTAATTTCCACATTGGTAATGATGTGTTTCATATGTTGATAGTGATTAGTGTCTGTTAGATTTCATGCACTTATTACAATTATCACTTTTAGAGTATTTTTATGATCTTTGTTTATATTCTCGTGGTGTAATATATTTATAGTATATGTGTTTTTTTTAAAATAACATTTTCTATGTCAAACCCAGTAGGGTTATTACATATGGTATCATACATGTGGCTCAATCTCTAGGCCCTAATGAGTCCATTATCATTTTCATATCCTTCTATTTATTATAAAAGTGAATACTAAAATCTATGTGGTACATTGAGTGTGTATCTTAGGATAATTCATACACTCTTAGATTTATTTATGGTTTGACACAATTATGTTTATGTGGATTAGGAAGAAGTGTTATCTCCCATAGTGGGGATAGAGGTGAGTTGTCACTCCCTCACTTCCCTTTGACATCATTATAATCCCTAAGAGGATTATTATTTTCTTGATGTTCAACTTGTTTATAAAATTTTATTTTAAACATATTCCCTTGAGTTCATGGGATAAGTGTCATCTACTTATTATTGTGAAAAAATTTATAGGATTGGATGAATTAATGTATTTATGTGGACTTTTTTTTTTTGTAATAAGGTTATGATACTACTCTTACAATTTTGGTAAGTATGTAGTGATTTTGGTAACTTGGATTATTGTGTTTTCTTTATACCATGTAAGGGCATTTTTGAGTTATGTTGTTAAGAAGTTAAGTTCACTACCTTCCACTTATGACTTTTTAGATTCACTAATTTATCTAATTTTGTGAAAATTGACCACATGGATTGGTGAACCTTGAATTTATATTAATTATGGACTAAGAATTATAAGTTAATTATAATTATTATGATATTATATACCCTTGATTAGATTGATATTAATCTCTTTTTCTTAGAGCATGTTATTTTGAGATGATATTTATATACCTTCACTAGGAGAGAGTAGGGTATAGGATGTGCAAAACATCTTGGTAGTCTAAAGGGGTTGAGATAAACTATTAACTTATTGTGTACTAGCTGAGCAAGTAAGGAGATATTATCTCATTTATTCCTTTATAGGGTTGTAAGGATGGTGTGATCATTGGAATCTATATGTTATGGTAATTTAAACAATATTTCCTCTTAACTATGAATATAACACTATAGGTTAAGTTATGAAATAAGATAATAGTTATGTTTGGCTAGTGCTAACTTAATACGATTATAGAATAATTATATGATTTTTATTGTATGTATGTTGGTACATTCTAAATTATTTAGCATATTGTATTGTTTTCTATGATATATTAGTATATAATTATGGTTTATTTGACCTTGTGCACATTTTGGAGATCATTAGGTCATGGATACCTAAGGGAAAAGTGGTGAATTATGAACATGAATAATAAACTATAGGACTAGACCTTACTTAACCTCACATTAATTCAATAGATACTAATTTTTAATCCAATATATGGCCTTATTCAGTACAAGATTGGATAGATAAACTTGTAATTTTCCATCATATGGCCATATCCATGTATACAATAGAACACTTATTCCTTAATTTTATATACATTGGAAATGTAGTATTTCCAGTTCCTGTTCATCATCATACTTGTCAAGAGCTCCATGGAGTAGTGGTACTATTGACATGTTATAATTATCAGGAGCTAAGTGTATTAGTGATATTATTAACTTATATACAGCATCCTTACGAGGCTCCCTAAATACTTTAATCAAGAATGAGGAAATTACTCTTTGAGTTAGAGAGATATACAGAGGGGCTGGATGATTTTGTGGAACTCTCCTTGGTTATTTATTTTGGATTTTATGATGATTTCATGTTTTTTTGGGGAAGATATTTAAATTTTCATTGAGTTATATGGGACCCTTCTAGGTATTAGAAGTGATCGGTCCTATATTATGTAGGCTTGTCTTACCAATTCTAGACCCCGGGATGGTTATGACAGAACTAATCAAAGTAAGTGATACTCACAAAACATGTTTGATTAATAGATATATGTCACAAATAAGGGTCTTATGAGACTAATATTCATAAAATATTACAAATTTGGAGAACGATGATGATTTTTTAAGATAAATTTCACATTTATTTGTTTGATTGATACTTTATACTATGTTATTCCTTTGTTGACCAATGTTTTAATTTAAAATTTATGTTTAAATAAGATTAATACAAGATAATGAATATATTTTAGGAATGATGTTACATCTTGATTCTTCACTAAGAAAACTACTTGATTATCCATGGATATTTATAGTTAGCAAATTTGGATTTAGCAGTTTTTGACTAAGCGTTGATATATATATTATTAGAGGATAGTAAGATATTGCTTAGGTTACATGTATTATTATGAGTTAATTTTAGTGTATGTGTCTACATTAAAAATATGTTTAATTTTTATTTTATTTATATTTTGTGATGTATACATATATCAAGACTATTTCGATATAATTACATGTTTATTTAAGGTTGATGCAGGAGAACTCATCTCTCTGAGCATGATGGAGCAAAAACATCATCAGAGAGGGTGGCATAGATGATGTCGAAATATGATAGATAAAATGGTTAGAACCCTACACATTACACAAATAACTAGCACATGTTAGAATACATAAATGGTTTACACATGCATTTATTACTAATTTCATTAAATAGTTATTTGCCATGATTTTCTAATATAGGATAAATAGTTATCATAATGTGTTTTTATGCCATTTGCATTTACTAGTTTAACATGGTTACTACCATAATTTAACGGTTTATGCATGATTATTTGTTTTTGATAGCTTATAATTATGCTTATATAAATTAATCTTGTGTGACTAGTGGTTAGAACTACCATATGTAGACTAGTTGGCATATCTTGGTAATGTTGAGATTACAAGCTCATTATCATAATGATATTCAAAAATATCATTATTGGGCTTAACAGTTTGTTATTATCAGATAACAACTTAACATAAATAGATTATCATTACTTAAATTGTGTTATAAATTATTAAATATGTTGTAGTTAACTACTAAATTTCTAAAAATATATAAAAATAAGAAAAACCTCACAAAGGGAATAAAGAAAATAAAATAATAATAAATTAAAAGAAAAAAAAAAACTATGATCTTCTTATTAGAGGATGATAACTATCTTGGAAAGGAAAGGAGGGCATAAAATAGAAGAAAAGGATGCGGTGAGAGGAGAAGAAAAATGAGAAATTCAATAGACAAATAGAGATAAATCTAGCTAGGCGATGTTATCTATGTTTTCATGAATTTTATATGTAGAGATATATATAATTTCTATATTTATATACTTTTTAAGAACACCATAATCTCATTTTAACATCTTGAGTATATAAAAAAAATATACATGTTAAACACTAGTGCAAATTGGATATACACTTTAATAGTCATTGTTATATAATCATAACCATATTTTTATATAATGGAATCTATGACTTATTTTGTAGAATCAACGATTTATATCTACATAGAAAATTGTTGTCGAGTAGTATGTAGTGATCTATATATTGTGTTTATACAACATATAATGTAATTATTGTTAACACATGTAGATAGCATACAACATATAGTGCAATTACTCTTTAAATATGTACATAGCATATAACATATATAATACAATTAAATAAATGGAATTATATCTACATGGGAAACATGATTGCATATATAATAATAGTTTTTTTGAACCATTCAGTATATTAGCCATAAAACTAGGACATGAGTTATATGATAGATAAATTTTAATATAATTGAAACATTTAATGGGAATATGAAATCATTTTGGATAGAAAACAAGAATGTAGTAACAAACCCAATTGAGAAATGTGATTAGAAATTCTAGTGATGTTGGAGACTACATATTATATTTATCAAAACTTTAACAATGATTCAATAGAAAGTAGGCCCACCAATAGAAGGCAGACAATATGAAGAGACCAACTAAGCATTATGATTAACATCGTTAGTTATGGTGGTAGGACAAGTGTTCTAATTAATACTTGAGATTTTAATTTGGATCACTCTAGCTAATCATAATATGTAGGTCATCCGGATAACCTATCTTTTATCCCTACTATAAAATTTTCCCACAAATGTGCTCAACTTGTTCATATTAATTCTTCTTTTTATATGTAATAAACCAAAATCAATTCTCTACTTCTTAAATGCAAGTATGATGAACAAGATTCAATCTCCATCTCAGCCTACATATTATTAATATTACAATGATGTAACTCAGACCCACTTATTATGAATTATTATACCTGTAGTAGTGGTATTTATATGAAATAATAGTTGGGAATAAATATTAGGAAAGGATAATTGTATTCTTATATAGTTTTTTAGCTATATAAAATGTGTTACTTGAAAAAATGATTTGTTTGGAGTTCAAGAATTATTTAAGAATGCCATTGAGAAATAATATGACATCAAATCGACAAATTATAGGGCTTCACTATGTGTATGGTATGTATTTTTTATTTAAGGAGGTATATATGATTTGGATAATGTAAATTTATATATATATATATATATATATATATATATATAGTCACACTTGGAGAACAAAGGGTGATATAATCTATACATATTCGTATTCTAGTGGAATGTGTGAATTAATGTAATTTACTTGATGGTTTAATAAAATCCTAACATTAGAGGAATAGGATTGATAGACTTAAGATGACTTTAGTTATTTAAACTATAATAATCCATGTACATAAATAATATGTCCTTCTCATAGTATAAAAATAGTCTAGGAGGAAAATAGTTATTCAGGAAGGAAACTATGTGTGATTGTTCTTCACTCTCTCGATTTGGTGTTTGTACCAATTGTTGTCACACAACATATATTTTACTCCAGAAACACAAAACAAGGTATATTTGTGTTTGTGTGTGTGTATGGGTATATATAAATATGTAACTGATTATGTGTAAGTATTATATAAAATTATGAAGACCTAGAGGTTAACGATATTATCCTCTTATGCCATAAACACTACAATCTTAAGCAATCTATGTATAATTATTTATAAGCTAATATATATATATATATATATATATATATGACTACCTTTCTAAGAGTGAATCCTTCATGTGGGATAAAATGGATCAAAGTTAAGGTTTATGAAAGTAAGGAAAAAACCTTATATGGACTTGATGCCCTTTCTGAGTCAAATATCTCTTAAAGACACAATAGATTAATTTTAGAGAAATAAGGAATATTGCTAGTTGATAAAACCATGTGTATTTAAACATATGCATGTGTCATGCATGTTATACAAGGTGTGTGATATGAGAACATAGATACTTTTGTACACACACACACACACACACACACACACACACACACACACACACTAGGATGCTACATCTAAATAACAATCTAAAAATAGCTAGATTGACAGACAAATGAGTCATAAGGTGTTTTAGGAATCAAAACTATAACCATGTGAAAATACTCTCCTAAAAATAACAAGAAGTGTTAAATGTAAAGATTATAACAAGTTTATGGTTATCTGTTATTTGTAAGTATTATGATTGACTAGTTAGATTTAATTAGCATGTGCATAAGATATTAAATTAAGTTATTAATTTTTTTTATATACTTGGATCTACTTATGGAGATTAGATTAAGAAATTTAACCATAGGGTATACCCAAGTAGTATAAAATTGTACTTCCTAGATTATTATTTATAATTATGGGTTGATTGTTTCTTGGAATTCTAATACTAGTTATTCATAGTTATTATGAGATAAATAACTAAGATATTATGAGATGTCATAGAGTACTATAATATAAATGTATTATATACCCAGATGGTACATACTATAATTATTATTTCTAGACTTACACTTATGTTTGATTGATTAAATGTATGTGTGTTGGTTATTACTACGAATAACATGTTTTGTGATAGTTAGTATAACTTTATGTATGGGTGAATACATCCTTTGAGAGTGTAATGAATACTAGGATATAATATCATGTATTTCATGGAAACTGTGATTTAATTTGTTATATCTAGTTTATTGAATATAAACTTATGTTCCTTGTATTTAAGATTGCTTTAATATGATTAAATGTAGAAAAACTTGTAGTTATATCTTATAATACTAGACCATGGTAATATAGGTTATCATAAGGTGTAGTATATTTGAAAACCTATTGTGGTAGTTGAAATCTTTAGTTAAATGTGTATTTGACCTAGGTGGTATAAACTATAGTCACTATTTCTAATATGGGATAGATAATAATGTAAGATTCATTCATATATTAGATGGAATATATGTATGCTTTGATTACTCTTATGTTTAGCATATTATATGATAAGATTTATAATAAGATGTAAATTATATGAATCTTGTGGTTAAATTATGTTTGTCCAATCTTTCTTTATTGATACTAAGTAAGGAGTGATATGGAATTCACTAGCTTACTAGCATCACAATGCCAAATGGAGGCAATTAGATCAAGTGGTGTGTAGGGATTTGATTGATCTATAGATCATTATTATAAATTATTATTGAAATATTTGGGCCAAAGTATGTTTAGTGAGACACTATAGTTTCATGAGTATGATTTACATGTTTGTGTGATATCTATAAATAGAATGTATTTTCTATGATACACTGCACTTTTAGTTTTAAAAATCATATAACACGTGGTTACTTGTTTGTCTTTCTAGATTTCCACACATTCACTATCTGCTCATTCATGAATGGAGGGCCATTATTTAATCTAGTTATTACAAGGGATCATTTTCCCATAGTTGGTGTGTAAAATATTTTGAATGATCCTCTCCCTCCCCATAATAGTTATACTTGTGAATTGACACTTGAGATTTTCACAAATACTTGAAAGTATGGGGAACTCATGCTCCAAGAATCCATGTATCTTATATATATACATTGTATTGTATTTATTATTAAGACATTAATCTCATGAGATTTAATTAGATACGTATTTGTACTTTATAAATAGTGGTTGTATCATTGGACTAGCCATGGTTGGTATTTGTAATTACATTCCATGTTGGTTATGATGTGTTTCATATGTTGATAGCGATCAGTGTTTGCTAGATGTCACATGATTGTTACAGTTATCACCCTTATATTATTTTTATGATCACTATTTATATTCTCTTATTATAATATATCTATATTATATGTGTGTTTTTAAATAAAAAATCATGTTTTCTATGTCAAACCTAGTAAGGTTGTTATAGTGTTTGCAGAACATATATAAAAATTATAAGAATAAGTAAGATGAAAGTTGTAGGAAAGTAGTAATAGGTATAAATCAACATCAAATGTTAGAATGAGGTCAAATATTTGAATTAGGATATTTAGTGATGGTTTACTTGAGGAAAGAGATACTTATTAAAGGTACATATAACAAGTTGAAGTCCAATAAAATTGGTTCATGCAGAATTGTGAAGAAAATTAGTGACAATGCTTATGAGGTGAGTTTACCACATCATTTTGATATCTATATAGTATTTAATGTTTTATATTAATAATATTTACATAAAATATATGGTGAAGGTTAATAATATGCATAAGTACATTGGAAGAAATAGGTGCCAAAGAAGAAGAAAGAAAAGATAGTGCATGTTCTAGAAAAAAAGATAGTAAACACAAGGAAGGAAAGTTATGATAGGTATTTAGTATAGTTGGAAGGATTACAATTGGAAAAAAAACACTTGGATTACAACATGGGAGCAAAAGAAAATTGATAAAAATAAATGGTAGTAGTACAATCAAAGTAAAGTGTAGGCGCTAAATTGTTTTCAACTATAGGAGAATCATGTAGAAAAAGAGGCAAAACTTTTAGAGGCCATAAGTTTTAATCCATAGATTTGTTTCAACACATCTTCATGATAAAATGACTAGTTCAAAAATTCCAATGCAGCCATAACCCACCCTTCCAATCATGGAACATTTTTGATATTTTTTGAAGGCCATACATGACCATTTGAGGGTATTAAATGTCCATTTAAACTTATTTTTAGGTTTTATATAAATTTAAAAATTATCTATTTTTACCAGACATGAACTTTTGTTAAAATTTGTCTGATAGCTTAATTTTAGAGTTTGTTTATTTTAGGATATATTTATATCTGTGTGTGCTTGCATATAAAAGTTACTAAAAATAACAAGTCAACTTTTATTATTTTTAGAGTTTATTTTTAGAGTCTTGAATCTTGCATGTCAATTCCAATTTGAAGTTGAGGCTTATTTATATGTGGTTTGTAAATATAGGAATAATTCAATACAAATCAATACTATTTATTATTAATAATCTTTTCCTATTGGTAATTTTATTGTCCTGATAGTATTCTAGTTCATTAATTATTTTTTTGAAATAGAAGATCCAAAAAATATGTTGAAGCAGAGAAATCCTCAAACATTTTATGATGCTAGACTAGACTCAGTTATTTTAGCAGACACCACAGTGATTAATGGATGTCAATTATCTATTGAAAGGCATTTGGAGTGTATATATACTTAGTTAGACTAATCCATCTTAGTGTAATGTATACACAGTCATGTGGTAAGGTAGAATCAACTAGATAAAATGTTGAATTAAAGGAAATCTTAGTCCATAACCTTTAATTGAAATAAATTTTTGCAACATTGTTAAATTCAATGGTGCTTAGCCAAGGTGAGTTTTATTGGTGGATAATGTTATAATTAAAGAGGATAGAATAATGAGATGGATTACTCATCTTGAGCCCATGGACTACACGATTATTCAATGTGGATGTTTGGGTGGATCATGGCACCAAATCATCTCATAACCATGACCAAAGTATGAGTACAATGAAACCCACCAGTCCAATGGACAAGTTGTGTTTGAGATGTGCATACATTCTAAATTAATGAGATCTTTCCATTCCCTAAATGTATGATATGCTAATAAAAATTTGAATATTAGTTTAAATAAAAATAAGCTTCGTTTGGTATTTTATTTTCCACTATGTGATATGGAATATTTAAGATGGACTAATTATCTTAATATCATTATCCAACCAAAGGCATGATTTAAAGCTTACTAATCTTAAAAATGATAAAAATTAACAATATTATATCTTTGAGTTCTACTTTCTTGAGTATAAATTTATCCTAGATAGTCGATAATACTGCTAGTAATTTAATTAAAATGCCTTAATAATTTAATTATTAGGTTTAAACAAATCACATAAATTAATATGATTGTTCTAATTTATGGTTAGATTTGTTCATAAATTATAATATGATAGCCCATATTACAAATGATTATTTTTGGTGAAGTGGGTCATAATTGAGGATCAATTTGGAAAGGATCGAATGCACAAAGGAATTACCTATGTGTAGTAGTAAAATCAAATATGAGATAGAAAGATGCTTTGAGATGAAAATCATTGATGAATTATTATTATCATCATTATCCATAAAAAATTTATGAAGGTACATTATGTAGATGATATATAAACATGTCCTCACATCTCAATGACTATTAGATTATCTTTCCTAGTGACCTAAAAGTACACCTAAGCATGTTAAACAACATGTGTAGGGAAACCCCATTAAAGGGAATAAAAACCTACACTAACACCCCTTTAAGTGTATCTTAAGTTAGTACTATAAATATATGCCATCACAAAGACCTAATGAGGTACTTGATTACAATAAAATACACATAGATGAGGATGGTAAAATTGCCTAAACCCCAAAAAGATCACGTAAATGAAGATAATTGCTCTTAGTGAAAAATTTGGTAAATGTATCAAAAAAAAAATCCATTATTTATATGTAAAATAGATCAATGGATTTATCATGAATGAGATTCCTAATTAAGTGCATGTGGATATTGATATGTTTGGTATGTTTATGGAGGATTGAATTTCTACATATTTGGATTGTTCTTTGGTTATTGTAGAAGATGATTGTTGGTTGTTGAAACTAGATTCCAAACTGAATGAGAATGCCGTGAATATAAATAGCTATTGTGGAAGAATAAATATCTACTTTGTATTCTACCTAAGTAGAATATAAAGCAATAGCATTATACTTATTTTTTGACCAAGTAATTGGACTTAATCTAAGGGAAAAACTATAACTTAAGTAGAATTATGATTCTAAATATTTCCAGCCCAATCCTAATTTGTATAAATAATCAAGTTAGTATTGATGCTTATTCCATAATGAATCTAAAAACTATGATTACCCTGAATGTAGTAGAGAATATGATAAATTATTTTCCAATGCATCTCATGTGGTTACTACATAAATCTAGAGACCTTACCCATTACATACTAAATAATATGTCTAAATTGTGTAAGGTAGATGATACTACTAATAAGTTATCAATACTAAGTATCATCAACTAGAGATGGAAAATTATCCTCAAGCTTCACACAAGATGGAAAAGTAGTTGGAGTTGGCTTACAATAAACCATGTTAAAATCTAAAAGGTAATAAAGAGTATACTTGGATTATGCAATAATGATCCCAGAGTGAGAGTAAGAAACTTCAATCCCATGGAATTAATATAGCATGCTCAATTTATTCATTGTGAACCTATCAAAGAAATCACTTTTCAATGTTGTAATGGTGGATGAATAATTATCTATGATAAAAAGGTCATCCATATAGAGAACCATACTCAATCTTGAATCACCCTACTTTAAGACATAGACATTTGGATCATAATGGCATTTTTATAACTCAACCAAAATAAGAAAATAATCTAGCTTGGCATACCAAATTAAAGAAGCTTATTTGATGTCATAGATATATTTTTAAAGATTGTGAAGTAAAGAATAATCTTCCAAAAATAATTTTGGTTTCTCCATGTATATTTACACTTTGAGGTCACTATGATAAAATTAACTCTTCACATCCATTTGATGAACATCATAGCGATGTTCTATAACAATACCAAGGGTGACTCAGAGTGAGTTCATTTCGGAAACTAAAGAAAATGTCTCTGTATGGTCAATGTTAAGCACCTGAGAAAAACCATTTGCTACCAAACATGATTTTAACTTGTTTAAGGACCCATATTCTAAAAATTTTTTTTGGTAGATCCACCTATATTTAATAAGTTCTCCTCCCTTAAATCCTAAGTGTTTTTACTCAAAAAGGATCCATACTCCTCTTCCATAGTAGTATCTGATTCAAGAATGCTTTATTCTTCATGAAATGTTTATGGATCAAAATTAAAGTTAGTAAAATCATGTGGGGCATTTTTAAATTATGAACAAATTCACCCATTAGCTGATGGATCTCAAATCCTTTGGGAAATAATTTACAATGTTTTTCTAGAAAAAATAGGAATATATGTTAGTGAGTTGGGAGGGGATTCCTCATCCTATGAAGATAATCTCAAGGAGGAGGAGGTATGTCCTCATCACTACTATCATCATTAAAACTAGAAGAAGAATTTAGACCATCAAGAAGCTTCTCTGATGGATCTGAATCATCAAAAAATTTATCAAAACCTGATACATCTAAAGAAGGGGAGAAGTTTTGAGCATGGAGTTTGAAGGACCCCCTTGAAAATAAATACTCCTATCAATGAAAAATTTGTGAGTGGTGGGGTGGATAAAAAGGTATCCCTTAACACACTCATGATATCCAAGGAATATACAAGGTTCACTTAGAGGTCCCATTACCTTACATTTCTTCTTAAAAATGTAGACCATAACAAGAGATCCAAACACTAATAAATGCTTCACTATGGGTTTCTAACCATTCTATGATTCAAAAGGAGTGACTCCCTTTAAATCCTTCAAAGGAACTTGGTTATAGATATAATACAAATAGTTGATGGCATCAACCCAATATTGAGATGAAAGTGACTTGGTTTGGATCATACATTTGGCCATTTCCTTCAACAACCTATTCTTTCACTCCACAACACTATTATGATAAGAACAATATGGAATTATAAATTACAGTTAAATCCCTTTTCAAGTGCATAATTTTTTAAAATGATTACTAACATACTCACCACCATTATGATTTGAAAAAATATCAACGTATTTACCTAAATATTTTTCTACAAGTACCATGAAGTCATGGAAATGGTCAAAGGCCTTTGATTTAAATGTAATAAAATACACTTAAGTGTACCTCAAAAAATCATTGATGAAAGTAAACATGTATTTAATATGTTTAATTAATCTTTTGGAATGTACTAGTAATGTCACTATGGACAATCACCAATGTATGGTCTACTCTCCATGATTTACATTTGTCATACTTATATTGAGGATGCTTATCAAGTATGCAACCCTCACAAAATATGTCACAAAGCTTGAGTTACTCTAGGTAGTAATAGTTGAGATGGATAAATCACTCATTTCATTATTTACTCAGTCCATCTAACTTAGTAATTAGATAGTAGAGGGTTGATCAGGAGAAAAATGTGAGAAAGTATACAATCATTACTGGTGATATGTTTTCTCAAATACAACTATGGATTCATTGTTTCATTCCATAATAACAATTGAATTAGGTTTGAACTAAAATCTCTTCTCCAAATTGATGTGAAGTATATGATAAACATATAATAGATTTATGGATAAAAAGGGAACTCATAGAACACCATGAAATGTCCCATCATTCACTTCAACACATCCTCTCCCACTATCTCATGTGGAAGTATCATGACCCAACAAGATGGAAGGCATGGAGAAAAAACCCAAGGATGAGAACATGTCTTGTGACTAATCCATGTGGTGTAAGGCACCTGAGTTAATTACCCATCTGGAAGGATATGACACAATTGTAAAAAGTGATTTGTCTTTATCTATTCCCTTTTTTCTATATTTGTCCTTAAAAGACTCTTGTGCTAATGAACTCTGATTAGAATCATCAAGGACACTGATATTGTTCTTGTCTAGCATTTTTTCAATTAGTTAATTTGTTTCTTCATGTATTTAGATTCATCATGCCCAGATTTTTTTTAGTAGGCACATGTGAGTTATTCTTTCCTGGGTTTCTATTTTGAATAAGAGGACTCTTCTGATGTTTTATACTTAGCATTATATTTTTTACCTTTTATTTGATCTAGGTCCTACTAGAAGCCTTTTTTATGGTGACACAAAAGTAAGGCATGTGCAATTTAGATAATTTCAGTGTACCCATTTGAATAGGTTTGTATTGATTCTGAGTAAAATCAATATTAAAGTCATCCAAGGATGCATGGTCCATGTAGCTCCATGGGCATTCTTGTTGATGTGTAATGTAGAAATGATGAGAAAATAGTCATAACCTAATTTGTCAAAGATGAAAAGAATAAATTGATCATTTTTTTGTTAATTCCACATAGTTTCAATTGCAACCTAAGTGATTTAATTTTTTTGAATAATTATTGTATCATATCAAAATCATGTGGAGTCAAATTTATGAGATCATCAAGGGGGTTATAGTCCAATAGTGAGGATGATGGTGTAAAATTTTTTGCTTATCCATTCACCAAGGTAAAAATCCCAAGAGATATTGAAAAAGGGATGAGGTTGGGATCATGCCCCAGGCAAATTTGCTAGAATGGATACCCCACAATCCTTGGTAGTGAGCTGAAGAAGTATTTTATACATATAATCCATGTAAAAGTAGGGTTACAATCAAAAATAAATAAAATAATGAGTTCATTCTCTAATTAATGACCCCTCATGATGTCATGCTTCCCAAATAATGTTTATAATATGGTCCATGATCCATTAGGAGTAGTTGAAAATTCAATATGAAAGAGCAATTTAGGAAACATAGATAGGCATAAATAATCATAGGCTTAATCACTTCTATTGTACTACTTCACCTTCTTTACACCTAATGTAGTTTTTATTTCTATAGCCATAGTGATATGGTGTTAGACATTACTCATCAAGAGTATTTGTATTTTGACTTTCCATTGGTGATGATTGAATAGAGTAAGAATTATAAATTGATATTGATCCATTGTAGTAAGGAATTATGTACTAAAATGAGTGTTCAAGAAATATTATTATATGTAAACCCCCTAAATCTATAGATTTTCAATTTTACAAGGAACTAAAAAGAACACCAATACATATAGCTTGAATCAATTCACACTTTCAAAAAAAATATCTTAAAAAGGAATTGTCAACTAAAATTTATGGAAGTTTCAATGTTTCTTTCTTGAAAAATATAGTGATTTCCACTTTGAATGAATTTGAAAAATAATTGAGTTGAAATTTTTAGTGTACAAAAAGTTTGGATGAATTTTTGTGAGGAAAATTTAATAGCTTTAGGTTGGTTGTGACTAAGGTCTTAGATCCCATATGATCAGGGGGATAAGGGGTACTATGATGGCATCCCCTAGATTGATTTGATTGATGTGGGAGTGATTTCACCCAAAAATGACTCCAATTTCCCAATGAATAGTGTCATAATGCACAAGCTTAAATTTGGTGTCCCCATGGTTGTCATTAGATTTTTGAACTCCCCTTGTAATTAGTGGTTTTTTTTAATCAAATTTATAGTCATCACAAATCATGAGCTTAAATTTGTCATCCCTATGGATATAATCAGATTTTTAGACCCACTACACATTTGATGGAGTTCTTTATTATAATTGTAGGTTTGTATTATAATTATATTTATATTTACATATTATTTTTAAATATAATATTAAGTAAAGTATAATAATATAGTTACAATAAAAATAATATAAATCATTTTAAAATTAAGGAAGTCAATTTAGAGGAAACTAAAATACTTCAAAACTAGGGAACGGTCATAAAGGTATAAGAAACTATGAAACCAAGTGATCACAAGGGTCAAGTGATATAAAATAAAGACACATATATTAGAATCAACACAAACAATATAAGAACCATGTAAAATAAAAAACAAACCTAACCTGGAGGACAAAATAGATAATCAATGAAGTAGAACAACTTCAAAACTTTTTTAAGGGAGATAAAATCAGTCATGTGCTAAGAGAAGGAAATCGAGCAATACATTTAGATGGTGAACTTTAGACTTCAATCCCACTCAAAAGATAACAAATGAAATATCATAAATATCTCCATGAATAAGGACATGGAATGATATAAAAATATTTAGAAAAAGAATGGACATCATCCTAAATAATTTACTCGAGGTTAGATTGAATAAGGAAGATGGGGTAAGGGTGGAAGGGAAACGTTTGATACAAAAAGATTATTAATTTTCCATCTCTTTTGTTTTTTTTCAATCATGAGATAAAAAAATAATATAGATGTTAATTTGGCCCTCCTAGATAAGATTCCACAACAAATTTTTGTATTAACTAGATGGGTGCCCTCTAATTTGGTATCCTTCTATTATGACATGGAAAGTGGAATGAAATTTTCATTTCCCATCCTTTCCAAGACACTTTTGGAACTTTTCCTAAAGCACATTGATTACCTCCTTCTAAGTACCACCATACCCTAGGTGCTCTTCATCTTTTCTAGTAGTTCTTATATTTTATTATCTATCTTTAGGATAACCATGTGAAATTCCTCCTAGAACCTAGCAGACACAAATTTGTAATTATATTGGGTCATGGTGGTTATTTTACAAGTCTTACCATCAATGTGATGTAGAAAATTAAACTAGTCATAGAGGAATCCACAACTGAGACATTTCAAAATTAGATAGAGAATGTTGGTACCCACCACACTCAGCTAATAGAGATGATTCATGAGTCCAACAACCAATAGATAAGGAGTATAAAAGACATCTCTATATGGTCAGACATTAAAGATGTCATTGGTAATAAAGTGAAATAAACCAACAAAAGGATGCCCAGTGATTAGGAGGCATAGATCCATGTGGGATCCAACTAAGAGAACATGACAAAAATGTCTCTCTAAGGTAAATAAACCAAGCAAGCCCACATGGTCAGATGATAAGGACGTCATTGGTAATAAAGTGAAAGAAATTAGAAAAAGGATGCCCAGTGATTAGGACATATATATCTATGTAGGATCCAACTAAGACAACATGACAAACATCTCTCTCTAAGGTAAATAAACCAAGCAAGCCCACATGGGAAGGTGTTTTTATGTCACTATGCAAGAGGTAAGGAAATTGAGAAGAAAGAATGATTAGAGAAGTATTAGACAAAACAAATCTGAACAAAAATTTGATAATAGTAATAATATTACACTTTAAGATGTAAGTATAAGAAAATCCAACATGAAGCTTGGCGGGCCAATGAAAAAACAATTCTCCGTTAAACTAGAGGAAGCACCAAATGTTGGATAAGTGGTAAACACAAAACCATCATTTCTTAAAAAAATAATGATTTATATTTTTGTTCTTACTTATTTTAGAATTACAAGAGTTTGGATTATGCTTTACCATTTTGAAAATCATTCAAAACTCAGTTTTGATATGGTATTTATTATGGATAATGGGCCTAAAAAATCAAATAAATTGTTATCACCTCCTTTTGATCTACCTCAATGCTAGATGAATCCATCTATCTATCTATATATTTTTCTTAATAAATAAAATTTGAAAGAGGAAGTTTTATGTGTCAAATGACATAATATTTCATAGGTTATATGGGTTTAAATTCATTTCATTAGGAATAAGCCCTAGAATGTACTATGATATGTTGGTTTATTCTTTTTATCAATAATAAAATTAAGATGTAAATTGAAAGAAGGAATTGAGAATATATATTTGGTGTTTGATTTTGAAGATGTGACTTAGTGAATATCAACCATTTTTGTCATAGACGTTAAATTATATATTTATATTTAATTCATATTCAAATATGTTCACTCCTAAACACACATAAAATTCATGTATATATTTATTGGTATTTAGGGTGGTGGATTATAATATAGTTCATGTTCATTTTTAATTGTTATTGGTAATGCCCGATCACTAGCATGGCTTGTTGTTTGTGGGTGCTAGTGGTCAATGATGATTCCTATGGAGATTACAGGTGGGTTTTATGGTAAAAGAGCGAATTTTAGTTGTTAGTAATCCTCGATAGCTAGCGTAGCTTATGTTTTTTAGGATATATGGTTTCTTAGAAGTATTATGATCATTAATGAAATTATCTTGGAGATTTAGGTCCCCTAATTTTGTCCTAGATCGATTGTTTCTCCAATGATTGAAACCAATTTTTGATTCTTAACTCCAATAAAAAATAGTCACCAATAAAAAATATAAAAAATAAATGCCAAATCTAAGAAGTGTAAAAGAAGAAAAAATTAAATTAAATGAAAAAATAAATTAAAAATAATAATTAAGTACAAAAAAATAAGTGTGGAACTATAAAAAGATGAAACCACTATATTTTTAAACTCTAAAAACCTTGTATCTATCTTATGAAAGTAACATATTTTTAAACCCTAAAAACCTCACATCTAAAAATTTCCCCTAAATGGAAAGGAGTTGTCTACAACATTGCTATGATATTGTTGTAAATGTCTTATTTTTGGCTAAAACACTTTAAAAATATACTGATTTAGTCATCCCTATTAAGTTATAATTTTAAAGTTTTTCATGAAGCATTAATGGAAAATAAGAAAGGATGAATAATATCATTTAAGGGTGAAGAATAGGATTCCAATGAACTTAATATGGTGTAACATAAATAAAATTGTCAGATACTTCTTCAAACACAAATTATACTTATTAAAGATCTTACATATTTGGTGCACTCAGATATTTTTAGATTTTTGCATTTCAAATTCTACAATACTTTTTAAAATAAGAGATTGATATATTTATGTAAGATATTTATATAAAAAAATAAAATATTCATATATTATAGTGATTCATGATAATATGTTGATAAGGATCCCCCTACCATGTTTTGAACATGGATATATAAACTAAATTATAATAATATTATTCTAATATAATAACAAATTATATATATTATATATAAATTTGATTTATGTTTATAATTTATTATTATTATTATTATTATTATTATTATTATTATTATTATTATTATTATTATTGACAAGTAATGATGTTTTAAAAGGGACCCTACCCTTATAAAATAAAGAGAAAGACAAAAAAATAAAGCACAATTAATCTCCTTTACTAGCAAAAAATGAAACATGGTGTAAAAATACTAGGAAAATACTATAGCCCTATAATAAAACATAAAATAAAGTAAAACAAGGTATGAACCTCCCGTTATATTTTGTTTTTAAGATCTAAGATTCCTATTTAGTGGTTCTAACTCCTTATTTCTTCATTTCCTTATATTTTTCACAACTGTCCTTTCATCTCCTCCCCTTGAATCATGTAAAATGGGAATGAAGAGTTCAATAACATCACCTCATTTATGGTTCAACAATGAAACCTTAGTTGACAAACCTTTACCCTCTATATTCATTTGTTGAATGTTATTTAATGTAATATGATCCATCAAACCCTCACTATAAATAATCATAACATTAATCTTTTCTAAAATATATTCAACCTTCGATAAGGCTATATTATCCTTAGTTGCTGACTCCACATAATCTCTATTTTTATGAACTAGAAACAAAAGATCCACTTGTGTTTCAAGAACTGACACTAGAACTTCAATTCCATATTCACACTCATTATCAACTTTGACTATTATATGTTCTAAGCCAACATCCTTCCACCAAGTATTTATTTTTTCATGTTTCTTACTTGGGTAATTATTGACCAAATGACTAGTGCAAAAACATCTACAACATATAAAAAGTAACCCTTCGTAGTCTAGAGGCTAAACCCATGTTTTGTCCCTAGCTTTTAAATTCAAATATGTAGGTAGATCCTTAGACATATCTACATTAATTAGGATTTGGGCATAGGTTGAATGACTTATTTATTCAATTAAAGAGTCCACTTGGCAAAATTACTCAATATAATTTCCTATGGGTTTAAATAGATTAGTATCACAAATAAAAGGGATAGGTTTGGTTGTCAGATCCAAAATGGTTGTGTTAAAATTTTTTATATGAGGGTTAAAATCAAGATACCAAGACTTTTCCAAAAACATTTGATGCTCCTCCCAAGCCCAATAATACTCATTAAAATTTTCATCTTTATCTTTAGTTGAATCAAAAATAATAATAAAAATGATTCTTACACAAGGGTTGATTTCATTCTTACCTTTCACTAGAGTTTGCCAATGTCTCATTAACTAATCATGGAGATTTGAAAGGTTAGACCAAAATCCATTAAACTAACAAATCATTCCTGGATAAGTAGTGAAGGGTGATTTTAAGGAAAAAACCAATAACAGGTTAGATAATGAAAAAACAATGACAAGAATTCTCTAGGAGGTGGTGTTTTGTATGGGTTTAAGCCCATAATAAAATGTAGGATTCTAGAAAGAGCATATTGGTGGAGGTGGCTATATTAAGGTGGGTTTTGGCACACGAGGGGATGGAAAGGAAAAAGGATAAGACTTTGGTGGAGGAGGATATAATATGGTGGGTCTAACCTTACTAAAATATGATTAAGGAGAGACAATAAGAAGATCACAAAACTAAAACCAGTAAGACGGAGTTGGAATTAGAAGAAGAATCTTGAAATATAACTAAAATATTTGGTGTTTTGTAATTAAGCATCATGGTAATTAAGCTTCATGGCCTAAAGAATGGTTTTTCCACTTATTCCATCCATGTGAGAGTATCTCACATTTTGAAACCTCGGGTGTCGGATGGAAGAGTATACAAGGGTTTTAAAATCTTACATCAACAAAATATAGAGTGCTTGTGTGTTTAGGTTATTTCATTCATTTGTTTAATGTTTAGTTTTTGTTCTATCATGAATATGTATTTATTTTTAATAATTAGTGTCAAGATACTTCATTAGTATCAAGGACATTAGAAGAGGTTGATTTTTACTATGTACAGTATGGATGTCACCTTTAACAACTATACGCATTTATAGATTTAAACATACTAGGTTTGAAAAAGTGACAAAAAATACATGAGTCACATCTTGAAAACTAATTTTTATTACACATTTATATTCTACTCAAAATGTTATGCACTTTTTTTAAAATGGTAGTTCATTTTAAGTCCGTATGTGAAATTTATGTATCACTAAAGTAACATTAGAAATTGTTGTTACAACCCATAACATCCATTGTTCCAACCCATATCAACTTCTAAAACAATCTCATAATAATTGTTGTAGGAAAATGTTTACAAAATAACATGGATACATCCTTTTGACTATGAATCCTTACTTTTTATATGTTTTATATGTTTTCAAATAGTATATTTGGTTAATGATTTCCCAAGTATAAAATTAAAAAAAGGAAATTCATGGTGGAATGATGCTAGTCTAGAACATACTACATTATAAGCCACTAGTGAGAGTGAAGGTGAGAGTATAGTGTCTAATTTATCAAAGGTGAATTGTAAGGAAGGGACATAGGAAAGATAAACTAATAAAGAGTTACCAAAATTTATTGGAAATGTGTAAGGAATAAATTAAGTGGGGAGTGCTTCCAATCTAACTATGGCATGGAAAATACTAAAGTAAATACAACCAAGGGAAGTTGTGGCTTGAAGCTCTATGGTTAATATTTATGAAAGAGAATATTTATTTATTAAGACCCCTATTCATGTAAAGATATTGATAGATCTATTAGTGACTCAAAATTCAAGGGAGAATCTAAAAATCTTTCTCCCCATATTTCCAAATCTTGAAGAGGATTAAATTGGAAAGTTGTGAGCACCAGAAAAAAAAAAAGGATATGAATCCTCTAAACATGTATCTCATATCTCAAAAATAAAACTTGATGAGAGATTTTGTATTAGCGGGTTTAGTTTTGGCTTTGTTATAGAGTAATTATACTTGTTGAGAATCTTGCCTTGTGAGGCTCTACTTGTGTTTATTTTAAGTTGTTTTGTGGTTGTGTTTAAAAGTCTTAGTTAATGCAATTATTTAGTTTGATTTTAGTCCTTTTCATCTTGTTTCTCTTTTATGGTCAAGTCCATAGTTTTTAAAATATATTTTATTATCAATAATAAAAAAATTATGTGAGAATTTTTTTCCTACAATTATTGTTTTGAATTTTTGGTATTTTGGTCACATTGGCAATCATTTGAGGGGTCAAATGAGTGATGTGAAAAGGAAATTATATACATACATACATACATACATACATATATATAATCTATAACTATCTCACTTTTGCAATATATTCAACTTCATTCTATTACATACCTGTTGATTGTAATAAAATTAATTATATTATTTACAACAATAGAATTATATATCACATAATTAAGAATAGAATAAATATATCCACAACAATAATTGGTGAAAGAGCAAAATACTTGAATATTATGACTAATACACTTTTAAGGGGAAACCTCCACAATAATGTAATAATAAAAAATTCATAACATCATGATAAAATACTAACCACTATCTCCTGTATATATTTTACCTAGCCATTGTTATTCCATAGTCTGACCATAGTAAGAACATTAAGAAATGCAATAAGATAATATAAATTTATTTAAACCATAAGTCGACCACACAGATCCATAACACACTATAGGTTAAGAGTGTAACATTCCCTTCTCATTCAGAACAAGATTGTCCTCAATGTTAAATCAAACTAGGATATTTCTACAGGAATGCTTCATCCTCACATGTTGCTTCTTAAGAATGCATGTTCCTCCATTTGATCAAATATTCCTTAATCTCTGTAGTCTTCAGTTGCTTATTACACATGTGAAGAACCTCTTAAGTCTCTAGAGTGACTTATACTTCATACAATTTTGCTATGTTCATTGAGTGAAAAATCTGTGTCCAATCACCTTCTCTTTAAAAGATACATAGAAAGCCAAATGTATGGTAGTGGATGGGGACAATTCTAGTTTATAAGCCACACTACTAAATTATGTAAGATTTGATAAGAGAAATAATAAGTATATGACATTTTGATATCCTTTTTTGTTAATTTAGAGACATATACATATATGACTCAAAATTCACAAAGATCCAATCACCTATGTCAAAATTCCTCTCACACGGTGTCAGTCTTCTTACTATTTTATTCTATTTTATGCCATTGGAAAATTATCTCACAAACTCACTAGTACCTCCTATTGATGGTGAATATGTTCCTTATCAGATCGAACCTCAGGATGTATCATCAAGGAGGAAGTGATATATGGTGGTTGATACCCAAATAATTGCACAAAAGGAGACATTTTAGAAGAACTATGAAATTAAGTGTTATACCACTATTTAGTAAGTGGAAGATAATGAACCCATCTATTCTATTTGTCAGAAACAAAACAAAAAGATATATTTCAATAAATATGTTGACTACCTTTGTTTATCCATCAAATTGAGGATGATAGGTTGAGATATGAATCAACTGGGTGCCCAGACATGCCAATAATTTAGTCTAAGAAATATTAGTGAATATGGGATCTCAATCACTTACAATGATCTTTGGAGTACCATGAAATTTATAAACTATATTAAGAAAATAAGAATATATTGTACTCTAAAAAATGGATGTGATAATGATATAAAATGGGCATTTTTATTGAGTTGATTCACTAATACCATGATACCATTTTTACCCTCAGACCATTGTAACCCAATAATGAAATCCATGGAACCCTCATCACAATGCTAAGTAGAGATAGATAAAGGTTGCAAAAGACCTAGGGTCTTAATGGTTTCACCTTTGTTCTGTTGACATATCATGCATTTAGCCACATATTTTTGGACATACCCCTTGAGTCCTTCCCAAAAAAATGATGCTTAATTGTATGGTATGTTTTAAAAAATCTTTAGTGGCCTCCCTATGGAGATACATGAGGTTACCAAAGGATTTTTTTTAAGGAGAGAATGCTTACAAATGTATAATCTATTTGTATACCATAATGTATTCCCTTTCCATGTAAATTTTCATCTCCCCTAGAACCCTTCTAAATATTTTTAATCATATCATGGGTATCACTTTCATTATCCCATTTTGATCTTACTTTCTCTAGCTAATATGCTTGCCAAATATTCATTGCACATAACAATGCCTTAACTAATTCATCGCTCTGAGATAATGCATCTTCCACCACAATATCTTTTTCTTTCTTATAGACTATTCAAAATTATTAGCCTAACATTTTAGTAACCAATTTTTGTAGTTATTCATATGATCATCATTTTTCTAAATAATATTTGAGGATATCATGATCACTCTTTACCTGAAAGTGATGACACATCAAATAAGATCTCCATTGCTTGAATACATATAGAATAGTCATCAACTCTTTCTCATAGATTGGTTTTAGAATTTTTTTCCCCTTCACATGGTGACTTTCAAATCCTAGTGGTCAGCCTTCTTACACTATTGCAACTCCCATGCCATATCCTGATGCGTCACACTTCATAAAAAATGTTTTTGAAAATATAAATTAGTAAAAATTGTAGTTGTGAACAAAGCCATTTTAATCTATTAAAATTCCTAGGTAGTTGAATCAATCCACTAGGAGTATTTTTTAAACAAAGAGTTGCATTAAAATTCAATGCTACCATAATTTTTGGCAAACCTGCGATAGTAACTAGTTAACCAAAGAAATATTGTAAGGTTATTAAGGGCCTTACGAACTTGCCATGCCTTAATCACTTGGATTTTTTTATGACCCAAGTAATCCATATCTTGTACACAAAAATCACTTTTTGAAGGTTTGTCATAAAGTTCATATTGTTTTAAAACTAAAAATACATATTTTACATTCTTCAAATGGTCATCTTAATTTTTATTGTATATGAGGATATCATCAAAAAATCACTAATAAAAACTTTCTCAGATTGGCCTAAAAATAGTATTAATCATACTCTAAAATGTAGATGGCACATCTGTGAGGCCAAAAGACATGACCAAAAGTGAAAAGTGGTCTTCATGAGATCTGAATGCTATTTTAGGTATTTCCTCATTAAAAATTTGAATATGATGATAGAAAAATTGAATGACTAAATTGGTAAAGAAAACGTGACCATCTAATTCATTTATCAAATCATCAATTATAAGAATACAAAACCTATGTTTGATGGTGTGTTGTTGACTGCTCTATAATCTAGGCACATCTTTCAAGTGTCATCCTTCTTCTACATCATGACCATACAAGAGAAATCTTCAATTTGAGTATGTTAGATGACTCCTACCTCTAACATATCATGTACCATACTTTGAACTTCACTCTTCTAGGCATAGGGATACTTGTAAGGTTTGATGTTGGGTGGTGTACTTCAAAAAATCTTAATGCCATGATCATGTGAATGACTTGGAAGAAGTCCTTTTGGCATGTCACCAAAAACAATAAAATTTTCATCCAACAACTTTTAAAAATAAATATGTTTAGAGTCCTTAGTTGGTTGAACCTATACTAAATATAAGTGTGCCACCAATCCCTTGACACATTTTTTGAGAATTGTTGTCATCTGATGGGAACTAACTATTTTTAGTTATTTAGCTAGTAATCCATGTCGTTTAAAAGTCCTACCTTCTGATTGGAACCTCATAAATAGTTCCTTGAATTTAATTTCAATAGTTCCCAAAGTGGTGGGCCACTTAACTCTTATAATAATATCATATCCTCCCATTGGAATAGCCAACATAAGGGAATATAAAAAGTAATCTCCCATAGCAAAGTTAATGCTATGGAATTTTTCAAAAAAATTGATGGTGCCTCCATATGCGTTTCATGACCTAAAATTTTGGAGATAGGTAAATGAAAAAATTCAATAAAGTAGCCAACTTATTGTTGATGAAGTTATGATTACCCACAAAGTAAATTAAGACAATCACCTTTTGCTTCTTCATCAAGCCCACCACCTTAAGTGTTTGAGTAGTATTAATGTCTAAAACTGCACGATAAGAAATAGTAGGTTGAGAATCTTAACATTCATTCTTATATTCTTCCAAACCTTCCCTTGAATCCTTATCATCTTCTTCCTTCTCATTGTCACATTCAATGAAAAACATTTTTTTTCATTACATCGACATATTTTTCTTTTTTTATCACATCTAAAACACAAACCTTTTGCATGCTTTTCTTCGATTTACTGAGGTGTCAATTGGGTAGGCTATGGAAATGATAGGCCTTGGATGGGTGTTCACAAATATTAATGAAAGGTCTTCATTAGATAGACTATTTTTCCATAGCCAGATGTTCCCTTGGTATGGCTTTAGATACATTACATGGATGAAAGATGTGAACCTCTAATTGGATGTTATCCCTGAGGCCACCCAAAAGTAGGTTAGTCACATTTTTATCAATGATGTATGCCACATGTAAGGAGATATTTTTAAATTGATGAATGTAATCCTTTACAGTCTTCATTTGGTGTAACTTGTCTAGTTGGCTAAACTAATTTTTTGAGACATTATTGTGTTAGTGTATTTGTATCTCTTCATAAAATATAGACTAGGAAACCAAGAGAACCTTCTTTTTATTTTGAGCACACAACCAATGATACTAAATAAACTACTCAAGTTCCATATACAAAGAGGCTATGACAACCTTTTGTAAATAGGTAATCTAATACAGATCAAATAAATTTTTAATTTGAATAATCCATGAGTGGATCATTACCATAAAACTTGTGTAGGTTTAATTTTGGAAACAATAGATTCATTTTATGGTTGGAATTGTGATTTTTTGGAGGATAAGAACCAAACTGGAGTGGTGGATGGTTATTTTATAATTGTTAAGATGAAAAGTTGGTCAATTTCCAATTGATCTATTCTAGTTAATTATGAAAACTATTTAGGTCCCATCTCATCCTTGTGATATCCCTTTAACCTCATCAAGATCACCTTTCTAATCCATACCTTGTAACTATGACATAATTTATTAAACTATCTCAAAAATACTCAAATTAGAAGTTTTTGACTCCATGTTGTATTTGGGAGGAGTTTTAAGCATTTATTTCCTTTTCAAATGACCATTAGTATTAGGCATTACCATGAAAAAATACTAGGAGGGTTGCATCATGAAAAAACATATCAAAAAATGACATTGTTGCATTCTCCTTGCCAAGATGAATCCAATGACTAGTAATGTGTGCAAAGGTGAAAGTTTTTATCCTAAAAATTTATATCATTAGAACATATCATTATGATAATATTATATAGATATATTTTAATTAATTCTAATTTTCATAAGTTAAAAAAATTCCAGACTATAGTCACTAATAATTCAATTCATCTTGGATCCCCACTTATGCTTTTTTAGCATTTTAATTCTTAGGATGTTAGATCTAAAAATTTTATTACACCATATAAACTTGTCCAAATGAAATATCTAATACCAATTTAATAAAATTACTTAGATGTTTCAAAATAATATAATTATATATCACATAATTATGAATAAAATAAATAGATCTGAAATAGTAATTGGTGAAAGTGTAGAGTACTTGAATATTATGGTTGAGCCACTGCAATCGGTTAAACTCTAAAAAAATAAAATAAGAATGAAATTCATAATATCATGATACAATACTAACCACTACCTCCTATATATACTCAACTTAGTAATGGTTATTCTATAGGTTGACCATACTAAGAACATTGATAAATTTAATAAGATAATATGAAAGTATATAAGCCACAAATCAGTCGCACATATCCCTAGATCCACTATAGGTTAAGGGTGTAGCATAGAAGGAATAAAACTAATAGATAAAAAATTGTAAGAATAAACTTGCATCAGAGAAGTGTTTATCATGTCAAATAAGAGCAAAACTAGGTAGGGGATCAAATAAAAAGCACAAAGCAATGTGATCATAACTCAAGAAAACCGCACATTGATAACTTTTGGATCCAAGTGAGGGTTTAATTTTTTGAAACTCTTATAAAATAGAGGGTAGGGATTAAAATGTAAATCTTTTCTAGGAGGGACTATATATGATGGTTTATTTGTGTTTATGCATTAAATAAGGCATGTAAAGGCATGTGAGAGTGCTAATTTGAGTGTGCATCAATCTTTGTAATAGTATGATGTTCAAATAAATAGAGAAGATGTATTGAGTGTCTCATTTTTTTAAAGGTGTTCTTGAATAAACCTTTTAGGGTTTTACAATGAAAATTTAATGTTTACATTAAAGGGATGAGATTCATAAATCAATTAAATAAATATGCAATAATTAAGTACATAGTTTCTATGACCTTGAATTTATTTGAGTTTATATAAATAGTAATAAATAGGCATAAATAGAGACATATCTCAAAAAACACTATCATGGATGAAATGGGTTCTTAAATTTGAGAGCTTGATAGTAATATGTGTCATCAATAAGATTTTATTAATCATCTACTCACTTGATAGTAGCACCTAGTTTGGATAGTAGTTTCATCTATGTGTAGTGTCCTCAATGTGGAACTATTGTCCCCTTTATGAACTATTCCTATTTTCTAAGGGGTACTATGCATGTGTCTGTATGTTTTGTTCCTAGGTGGCTGAAACTTGAAGCTCTATGTTTTACCTAGAAGATCTTATTTGATGTGAAAACTCTAATCTCTTTGCATGAATGGCATGAGAAATAATTTCATGTGTGTTATTAGGATGGATTGGACATACTCAACACCCTGATGTGTAGATATTTTCCTACATACCAATACTCTGAAGAGGGATCAAGCTCATTATAGTTCTCCCACCTAGTACTTCATGTATGTGAAAGTGAATTCTAGAATGAGAGTGACCTCAGATACCTTGAATGAACTTGAGATTTTAAAATATTGAAAACTAGGATTAGGGATGTTATAGATGGTAGTAGGTAGAAAGTAGGGTAGAATAGGGATCAAATACCCTAATTTTTCATAACTTTGTCTTTGGTTTGAATATTTTTTGCATCCATTTTCCATCTAGTGAATAGAGGTGGATTAGACTTGTATTTATAGGTTTTTGTTACTTATGAAGATAAGAAGATGAGATTAGGCCAACCTTAGGAGGGGAAAACCTTTGAAAAACTATCCATTAGGAAGAGATGGGGATAAGGACAGTAATGCCCAATTAGGGACACTATCTCCATGTGAATGCAGTATCCTAAATGTGTCACTAATATCCTATTTATAGACTACTAAAAAAATTAGATTAGGATCTAAGAGTATAGTTTTAGGACTATGTTATGATTGGTTGTACATGAATGTGGTCTATCGAATGATTTGAAAAGTAATTCTAATTCTTAAGGATAGCTCTATGGCTATGCTAGGGATAGGTTAACTCAAGAGATACTCTTAACATCCAATTACCACTTTTAGGTGATTACATTTAGCCCCCTTTATGATAGTAATGCAATAAGTCTCTAATACCACTTTTAATGAAACTACTTAGATGAATCAAAATAATAGAATTATCTATTGTATAATTAAGAAGAATAAGTAGATCCATAACAATAATTGGTGAAAGTGTAGAGTACATGAATATTATAATTGAGCCACTTCAATGGGAAAAAATCTAAAATAATGTAATAAAGATGAATTCATAATATCATGATAAAATACTAACCACTACCTCCTATATATACTCAACTTATAATGGTTATTCTATATGCCGACCATACTAAGAACATTGAGAAATTTAATAAGATAATATGAAGGTATGTAAGAAAAAAATTGGTCACACATATCCTTAGATTCATTAAAGGTTAAGGGTGTGACATAGAAGGAATGAACATAATAAATAAAAATCTATTAGAATAGATCTACATAAGAGAAGAATAGATTATGTCAAATAAGAGCAAATCTAAGTAAGGTCGCAAAGAAAAGGCACAAAGTAATGCGATCATAACTCAATAAAACTCCAAGCTGATAAATTTTGGATCTAAGAGAGTGTTAGAATTGTTGAAACTCTTTAGAAATATAAAGTAGGGATTAAAATGTAAAATTTTCCTAGGAAGAACTATATTTGATGGCTTATTCATCTATATGCATTGAATAGGCATGTAGAGGCATGGAAGAGTGCGAATTTGAGTGTGCATTAATCTTTGTAATAGCATGATGTTTAAATAAATAGAGAAGATGTATTGATTGTTTCATTTTTTTAATGGTGTGCTTGATTTAATATTTTAGGATTTTACAATGAAAATCCTATTTTTAGATTAAAGGTTTGAGATGCCTAAATCAATTGAATAAATATGTAATACTTAAGTACTATTTTTTTTCTAATCTTCACATTTTTTAACTATTACAAATGGTATGGGTTCTTGAATTTTACATATGGGTAGTAGTCTATGTCATCAACATGATTATTTTATTCATCTGCTCACTAGGTAGTAGCACCCAATTTGAATAGTAGCACCATCTATGTGTAGTGTCTTCAATATGGCACTAATGTCCATTTTTTGAGACTATTCCTATTTTATAACTAAAACTATCTTTGTATGTTCTATTCCTAAGTGATTGAAACCTAGAGCTTTATGTTTTACTTAGAAAATCTTATTTGATGTGCTAACTCTTATCTCAATGAAAGTATGGCATGAACAATATATTTTTGTATGTTAGTAATAAGTACATGTCATACTCAACACCCTATTATGTATAGAGTTTCCTACATACCAATACTTTGAAGAGGGATCAATTCCATTGTAGTTCTCCCACCTAGTGCTTCATGTATATGCAAGTGAATGATAGAATGAGAGTGACCACAGATGCCTTGAATATACGTAAGATTTCAAATGATTGAAAACTAGGATTAGGGATGTCTTAGATGGTATTATGGATAATCAGGGAAGAAGAGGGATTAAATGCCCTAATTTTGCATAACTTTATTTCTGATTTGAATAACTTTTGAATGTATTTTCCATATAATGAATATAAGTATATTAGACTTGTAATTATAGGGTTTTATTACTTGTGCAGATAAGAAAATGAGCTTAGGATGACCTTAGAAGGGGAATACCTTTAAAAAATTGTCTATTGGGAAGATATGGGGATAAAGACAGTATCACCCTCTGTGTGTGTGTGTGTGTGTGTGTGTGTGTGTGTGTGTGTGTGTGTGTGTGTGTGTGTGTGTGTGTGTGTGTGTGTAAAAATAAAATTCAAGTGTCATGGTATAGAAGAATATAAGGAAGCAAACATACAAACACATGATGCTTAGAAAAGGTAGGCCAAGGGGACACAATATAAGGGACATGGTCACATGTCACTAAATATGAGAATGAAAACGTACAAGGACATGTTCAAATGTCCATATATAAAATTAGGAAATAACACACACAAGGGACATGAGCATATGTTTGAGGCATACAAATAGATAAGTGGCATATAAGCTAAAAAATAATGGCATATTGAAAATCCCTCAAAATGGGAAAAACATAGGAAACATAATCAAGTCTAATCTAGTATCTAGAACTAAAAGCATGTATAACTCTGTATTTCAAGTATATGTACTAAGTCTAACTAGTGATAGTCCATAAATTGGAATGTAGAGTATGTAACATAAAACCTGGTTATATCAACTATGTAATTTATGCCCTGAAGTGGGTGGATGTATCCAATGTATAAACTTGGATTAGTGTAAATGCCCCCAATTAGTAGATGATAGTTGTTCTAGATCAATGTAGTGGATTGGATTCCTATCTATAATCTACAAGCATTTGATAAGAACAAGTGAATCACATGTGTATTATAAAATTGACTATACTAGGATAGCTAGATATATGAAATATCTGACAAGTAGTATAAATATAAGCATAACAATGCATGCAATCTATAAAAAAAATTATTTTTGAAATATTTGAATGTTCTTTTTAGTTTTGACATGTTATAATGTTTTTTTTAGTTTAGGCATGTTATAATGTTTTCTTTTTTTTTTTTTTTTTCTAAGTATAAGTTGTACAAGGAGTGAGAGAGTGAAGGAATTATGTACAAGGGTAAGAACCATACTAACCAATAAGTCTCATGGGAGACTCACCATCACCATGACCTATGTTGAAGAGGGGAATTGTGATTGTACATACAATGTGAAAGTGCAAATGTAATCCCATAATTTTTTGTGTTGTATAATCTGAATTTGAAGCATCTTGAGTAGTGATGCTATGTATTTGTGGCACTAACCGTGATGCCTTGTGAATTATAGGGATCTTACGGACACATCTAGTAGAATTAGAAGTTTTAGGTGATGTAGGTGCCCTATGTTGAGAACCCCTAAACCCCAATATAAATAATATCATTGTAAACTAAGTAAAGGAAGGTCCTCTAAAATCTGTGACATATCTCCAATGCAATGGTTACTCTAGTAATAGTCTCTAAGGTAGAGTACGTATGTGTGTAGATACTATAAAATTAGATTTGGCCTACTTTGAGGACTCTATTAAACATTTTGATGTATGCATAGTATAATGAAATATAAATGTAATTAATGTCGATGTTGGAGGTATGAATGGAATCTGTGTTAGAACTGCCTATGGGATGGTAAGAGGATACTTATATGGGACACTTTAAATCTTAACCACTTGGTTCACATGTATATACTTGAAGCATTAGTGTACTTTAAATGGGATATATTATAGCTTATATAACCATGACTTTCCTAATAATATATCAAATACATCCACACTAGATACTACTAGGAATCGAGTGACTACGTGTGCTAGTCCAACTTGTAATATAAGCACAATTTACCTAATGGATCTCTAAACATGGCCACTAAAACCACTAATTACTATATTTTCAGGTAATATATCCTTCTCCATATATCCCAAGTATTGTAAGTTTTTCATGGTGTACATGCTTATGCTTGATCCATTATCGACCATAACACTATGAATAGGATGGTGGTTTATATATCCTTGTATTAAGAGAACATGTAAACGTGTATCTCATCCACAATATCATACTCTAATAATGTGATAAGTGGTCTAGGTGGTACTATAGTGTGAAACATGACAATTAATGTTATTCATTGGATGTGACTCTTATGTAAATATGTGATAGAAAGATGGTGGTAGATGAGACTAGTATATATAATTAACACCTGATGTGTCCACCATATCATTATTTGTATGATTTGGGAAAGGATCTAAAAGTATCTTAAGTGAATTTGGATTTAATTTTTATTTTGGTTCCTCTTTAGTTATGACCACCTCAATAATGTTGGCCTCAATGAGATCATGTATCTTCTACTTCAGGATAATGCATTTGTATGTCATGTCACCTAGTGCCTTATGATATTCAAAAAAATTATTTGAATCATAATTATTTGGAATAGGTCATGTCATATCAACTTATTTAATGTGTTGTAGAGATATGGCATTGAGTTACAATATTTGTTTTATAACTCATGATGGTGACTCTGGTAGATTAGTGAAGACTCTAAACTAAGGAGCTGATAAACCAATCTCAGAGAAGGCTCTAAAGTTGTATTGGCTATTCCATTTTGATCAATTTATTTTTTATATTTTTTGTGGGTATTACCTTATATTGATATTTTTTTGTACTCTTGATATTTTAATATGTTCCATTTGTGTACTTGAGTTTACCCATTACTAAGAGCTTACCCTCTCTTTCCTTAATTATATGGCACATATCGATAAAACTTGGGAAACTTATTGAATAAGATATATTTCTTTGTGAAGTGTTGGTAATATGATCTATTTAATTATATCTTAAAATCTTTATTTACAATGGGTCTATTCAATTTTGATAGTATTATCTTATATCATAAGACAAAATTGGTTATGGGATCATTTGACTTTTCATTTAGGTATGACACTTGTACATATCATATCTTATTAGTGATATTGATAGATAAGTATGATAGGAACACATATGATAAATTATTTAATTTCATAATAGATTTATTTGGAAAATAATAGAACCATTGTAGGGAATAATCCTTGATACTACGTGTAAATATATTTATAAGAAGCCAATCATTGGACACATAGTCTAAGCATGTTGTGTGAAAGGATATGATATGATTCTATGGGTCACCCTTGCCATCATATAATGTGAGCTTGGGTGCCATAAAACTAGATGATAAAGGAGTTGTCACTATGTGATGTGTTAAAGGTGTATCCAAGAGAATGTTGGAATCCAAGGTGTGTGATGGCTTAACTCCTCCCTACTCAAGTTGTGACATCTTAGATTGCAAATAAAAAACCTATTATATAAAGAAGTATAAATTTGGAGGAGATAACTAGCCACTAGTGGTGTGGTTGTTACTAAATGTTGAATAACAATCTTGGTTTATGTTATTTGAGCTGGTTGAATGGGCCACATAAAAGGAGTAACAACATCATTAACTATAGGGGTTAAAGATTGACCATTGTTATTCTTATTATTAATTTATAATATGGCCTATAAAATTCTTACATGATCATGGGGTTGTTCCAAAATTATATTTTTGAATCCCTATAATACCTCATCCTTGTTTATAATTCTATTATTATCATTAAGTGGAGGTAGTGTGTCTTGATCCTCAATCTAGACCTAATCTTGTTCTCAGTTATATTGTTCATCCTTATTACATTGTCATTAAATTCCACATAATAAGGGTGTGAAGGATTAATATATAGAGTTGTAATAGTTTCCTTATCCTTTTTATATGTTTATATAGTTAGAATTTGAATATCCTCTATAGGATTAACACCTAGTCTAGCGCTTCTTCTTAGGGAAGAGAGATAACTCTTTTGGATGGCATATATTATATAGATTGAAATAGAGATACTAAAATACAATATATGAGTTCTAAATGATTAATAGGAGATAATCAAAATAGGATACAAACCCTAAGAGTGTCTAGGGTTAGGGTTTTAGAATCTATGATTTCCTTGCAACAATTTTAATTTAGATGTAAAATAAATTGAAACCTTGATGTGAAATTGATTTTAATTATCTAGGTTGTCTAAATAAAATAAAAAATTTAGAATTCTTGGTCCCTAAGTTTATTGCACAAAATTTTGATGAATGCAAGATATAGTTTGATGAAATATTTCAAGTAAGATGGATTCACCAAATGATGTAACCTTTTAGGATTTTAGAATGAAAATATTATGTTTAGATTAAAGGGTTGTGATGCATAAATAAATTAAATAAATATGAAATTATGAAGTCTTGATTTATTATGACCTTAACCTTGTTTAATTTATAAAAATAGAAATAAATAGGCATGAAAAAAGACTTTATCTAAAAATTGACTATTGTGGATGATCTGGGTTCTTAAAGTTTTGATCTAGGTAGTAGTCTATGTTATCAATATGATTCTATTATTCAACTACTCATTAGACAATAGCACCTAGTTTGGACAGTCACACCATCAGTGTGTAGTGTTATTAATGTGTAATTAATGTCCCCATTTTAGGACTATTCTTATTTTCTATGGTTACCTACGATTGTGTTTATATGTTTTATTCTCATGTTATAGAAAATTTGAGCTCTGTGTTATATCTAAAAAATTAGATTTCATGTACAAACCCTAACCTCTTGCATGTATGGCATGATAGTTAATTTCATGTGTGTTAATAGGATGGACTAGACATCTTCAATGCCCCACTATGCAAAGATTTTCCTACATACCAATGCTCTGATGAGGGATCAAGCTCAATGTAGTTCTCCTACCTAGTGCTTAATGTATTTTCACATAAATTATTTAATGAGAGTGGCCTTTGATTCTTTGAATGTGCTCGAGATTTTAAATGCTTGAAAAATGGGCTTAGGATTGTTGTAGATAGTAGTATGTATAAATTAGGGTATAATAGGGATCAAATAACTTGATTTTTCACAACTTTTTCTTTGGTTTGGAATATTTTGCTTCTATTTTCCATCTATTGAATAGAGGTGGATTATACTTGTATTTATAGGGTTATGTTGCTTGTGTAGATAAGAAAATGAGATTAGGCCAACCTTAAGAGGAACAAACATTTGAAAAAATATATGTTAGGAAGAGATGGAGCTAAGGGTAGTACCCAATTGTGGACACTAACACCATGTGGTTGTACTATCTTAAATGTGGTGCTCATGTCCTCTTTGAAGACTAATATGAAATTTGGATTGGGATTAAAGATGATAGTTCTAAGAGTGTGTTATGATTGGTTTTAGGTGACTGTGACTTGGTAAATGATTGGAAAAATAAGTCTAATTCTCAAAGATTGGTCTATAGCTAGCCTAGGGATAGGTTAACTCAAGCGACACTCTTAGAATCCAATTACCATTTTTAGTTTATTACAATTCTCATGTCTATGCCTATTGTAGAGTGTAAACCCAATAAGGATAGGGATAAAGGTAGAACTTCATTCATTTCCCTCTCATTTTCTTGTACCAAATCAAATGGACTATATGTTAAATGATTGAATTTATTTTACACTAATCAAATATTCTCATTCTAATAATTTTTATCATGATACTATGATAAATGCTCTCCCATGGACACACTAACAAACACAGAATTGGGCTTGACACATTTCAACATGTTATCTTAATTGAATTAAAAAAACTATTACAAATAACTAAATTCACATTCTCACTCACACTTTAATGTGTGCTTTGGTAGGCTTAGTAAATTAAATGAATAATATGAAAAGACTTTCATATTCATTTTGGGACATGAAACTTCTCTTTATTTTATTCTTGGAGAGATATACTCCTCCCAAATTTATCTCTCTTTCCAACTCATTAGAGCTCTATTTATCTCTATGACTCTTCTTGTCCGTTTTACTTGTAGCTTCATATCTTTTCTAACATTATCTACCTTGTGGAGTGTCTCTTTTCCTTCCTTAGCAGCTTATAAATGTTGAATATTTGAAAATTCACCATTTTGTGTTGTTACATTTGTTTTTAATATTCATGTAAGCAAAACCATCATTATATCTAGTTTGACAGTTAAGAAACCATAATTATATGTATACAAGTGGTTGAAAAACTATCTTGGTGGTTTTTCAATCACCACTTAATACATACTAGTGGTTTTGTCTCTATGTTTAGTTAGCCAAAATCTAGAGTCCATATATTTTTCATACAAACTTGAAATGTAATGGTTTGATTTTTTAAAGTGCATAGATTATTCCTCCCCAAAAACCTTCCTTTTTGCCAATAACCTATCAATTTTAATCCTTAAATCCATAGAGCATTTAAAATTTGATCCTTTTATGATTTTATAAACTATATATAAGTTTAGGAGTATGGTTACGTCCCATGGATTGTATTCACCATGCCAAAATAAAAACACACCAAATATGACTTGAATACACACAACTATTATATTTGGTTAACACAAGATTGCATGTAAACCTTATAAGTTCTTGCATCAATCACCTAAGGTATTTAAAATTTGATTTTTTACTTGCATAGATGTATAAAGTGGTAAGATCTCCATTTTGAATGATGATCTTAATTTCCATGGTGTTCCATTCCAGCACACTAGGTATTTAAGATAATTATCATCTTTTACCTTCCATATCAAGCTTCCTCTTATTGGATTCAAAAATGTTCTCACTTGTGGGGTTAAACCCACCGTAGTCCATCCTCATTCACCAAAGGATTCTCTTATTTTATGTCCATATTATTTTAGGCTTATATCCACCTTCTTCAGACCACCTCCTCAATTATACTTATTGTATTTTCTTCATTAATTATTGAACCCATTATTTGATACTTTCACATTCTATTCTTCACTATTTACATCTCTTTTCTCATGACCTACAAATCTTATTTTCCCACCATCATCTCACATGTGGGTTCTTCATTTATAAGAGTCTTGTTGACCAAATTTCACCCCAAGTCAAATTCAAAAATCCCCTCCAAATTCATACTTATCATGTGTTCATGTAATGCTTACATTTTCCCTAGAAGCCTAAATTCAACCTTGTTAACATTGTTTAAGGTTATTTCTTAGATGTTAAGGTAATTTCATATTGAGGTAATATAGTGGTCTAGGAGTACCATTGAGAGATAAAACATGGTAAAGTTGTGTCATAGGTGATTAGGGGTTCATTAATATCATTCAATGTCTAAAACATATTTTCATCATGTTTCATGAAGTTTTAGAATGTATGAATTTCATTTGCTAGCTTGAAGGTGTTAAAAATGCATATAAATGTGGTTTTTTTTAACATTGATGTTTTTCAAAGTTCACTAACATAAAAATCCATAAAAAATGTTAAAAAGGGCTTGGATTAGTTAATTAATTGTCACGCCTATTAGAGGGATTAAAAAAAGTCAGATTCTTAGTTTTCAATGCCATATTGAGGAGTTAGAAGAAGTTGTACATACTTTTGGCGGTCACTTTCAAGTGAAAAGTTTTTAAGACTTTCTTTGATCTTATATAGGTTAGGAACAATATTGGGGATATTTTTTGAACTCCAAATTTTCATAAAAATACATCTCTCTTTAATTGTCCCCTTTTCAAGATAGTTAAGGCCAAAATCAATCAAATGGTATAGGAAATACGGTTAGAGTTTGGGGATGGAATTTTGAAATTTATTTTAGAACCTATGGGATTATAAATTACCTACATTTATAATTGGATTTGTGTAGTTAGATTTATGAACAATTTCTAAGAAACTAGACTGATTTTTGAAAGAGGAAATCCCCATAGGCTGAGTTTAGAAGAACTCTAGAATAGATTATGAATTTATGGATGCTTAAAAAAAATTATAGAGTTATAATGTGTCTTTATATGACTAAAAAACATTAATAAGTCATTGTGGCATGTATGGATGTCCTTATGGTAAGAAATTTTTATTTTGTACATTATCTATAAGTGATTGTTAGTTTTATGTGTTCTATAAGTTATTCAAGTGATAAAGTGTATATGAATGTTTCTTCATGGTATCATACCATATTTATCAATTGTATATCACATACAAGTCCCAAATGGTCACGTTTTCATTTACCTTTGGTGGACTATGTTATACATGTGTATCATTTCAATTGAGTTTAGTAGTTTGGATATATTTCAAAGAGATTGATGGTTTTTATTTGCATGTTTTATATGTTAATATAAATAATTTAGTAGTATTTGAGTCTAAAATTCAATATATTCACTTTCATCTTCCTAATGCAGGATTGTAAACCTACAGGTCTGCATACCTATAGGTTTGTAACTCCAATGAAATTCAATTATTGTCAGTATTTCATGAAGTACATACCTATCATGATATCATAGTGATGGATTAATATGAAAATAACATAGATAATTTGGATATTCAAACATATGAATCCAAAAGATATTGATGGATAGCAAGACTTTACTTAGAGAGACCTATAGAACTATAAATGCAGATAGTGGATAAAAAGGTGATAAAATTATTTGAATATTCAATCTAAACTTGGAATACCTCTTTGTAAGGACTGACCACTATTAGAAAATAAATTACCTACTTGAAGAGGCCTAATTCAAACTTCACATGGTCAACTATCCTAAAATAATCATCTATAGGGTCCTATGTGTGAAGGTAGTGAAAGAAACCAGTTTGAAAGAACTCAAATCACTCTATGAAGCTAGTAATAAAATAATAAATGACTCTAAATGGATTGTCCATTTAAGGATAAACACTAACTTATCATGATAAATTTGAAATAAAGGATTAATACACAAACAACTATCAAATTTCCACTTAAAATCAACTTTTGAAAAGTATTTAACTTGGATGATAGTTAAGGTGAGAACATATAGGTTTAAAGACATTGAAGAAGGTACTCATAAGACATTGAAGAAGGTACTCATATATCTCCATGGAAAAAAGAGTTTGAGAGTTTCAAGATTGAAACAAGGCTCCTTGAACATGGTAAATCCTTACACATAATAAAACTACACTATCGGCACCTACAATAGTGTTGGAAAATATTTTTGCCTTGAACAAGGTTATAAGTGAGTTATTTACTTCAAGATCTCTAAAGGTTTCTCAAATAGTATCAACATAACATAGTAGATCGTTTAAGAGGTCTAAGAGTTGGTCTTAGAGATCTTAAAGGACACATATATGGTCAATAATACAAAACACCATCTACAATCACTCATTGAAGGTATTTACCTACATAATGATTTTTGATAGAAACACATGTGTTTGAAAGGTTTGATAACGTATGGAAAGAGACTGAAAGTTTTAATACTATGAGTAATAATCTTAAAAAGCTACATTGGTAGACCAATCTCAAAGGAACTTGTTGACCAAATTTGATGCCAAGAAAAATTTGGGTCAACCCATACTATTTTGAACTTTTAGAGAAAGTTTCATATGTCCTATGGGGTCTCTTATTATCCTATATGTCCACTTAACCTTCCCCTAATCCTTATTTAAGTCAATTATCCTAGTACTGGCCTAATAAACATTGGTCAACCATGGTAAAAATTATTCAAAGGCTCATTTTATTTTTTAAATGTCATAAAATGGTCTCTGATAGGTTTCAATGTAGCTTCAAGTCATAAATTAACCATTTGCTAGGTCTCATGTGCTAAAAGGGTCATGTGGCCACTTTTCTAGCTAATTAATTGACTTGTCCAAATGGTGGGAGTTAAAAAATATGTCATCAAGGTGGATATCAACATGGATAAGGTCAAATCATGTTATAATCAGTTAGGTGATGGTTATAAGTCTGTTATGATCAAGAAATGGAAGTTTTTCCTCAAAATAGGAGTTTTTGGGCACTTGTACAAAATTCTCAAGTCCACCATCATCTAAAAACCTAGGAAGAGTAACTATCCACCTCCCATAATCCATTTAAATTTTTTTTTTTAAATAATAATAATAATAATAATAATAATAATAATAATAATAATAATAATAATAATAATATAAAATGTTTCATTTTCAACTTGTTTTCCTCCATTTTCACTTGGTTAGCAAAGAGCAACTTCATGCACATGGCATGGGCCATACAGGTGGATTTGGGAGGACTGATTCTACATATGTATATTGCTCTAATTTCACTTCATTTTCATAAAAATAACTTGAGAGATTTTTTTCATCCTCCTTTATGAATAATCAGTTTGATTCTAGGCATCTTTTTATGCGTGTTCAACCATGAGAGGGTCACTGTTTGAGCTTGTCTCAGATTTTATTATTTTATATTGATGTATATGTTTTTTTAAAGTGTATCTACATTATTTTTAATATTTTTTAATACATATTATTAATTTTTAGAGTTCAATTGTTTGAGAGAGCCTCTTTTAGGCTTGCAAAATGTCTAGTTTGCACTTGCAATCATTTCACTTGCCTTGGAAATGTTTCCCCCACATTGGAAAAAGGAGTTTTGGTATTTTTTTGGAGATTATATTGATGTATGTTTTCAATTCAAGAATTTAAAATATATATTGAGGTGTTTCTAAATCAGTCCTTACATGTTTCTTGTCATTTCATGATTTCCTTGTATACCACAGTAAAAAAATCCACCTATAGGAGCATGTTGATGCCAAAAATGTAAATTTGAAGGTTTGATATGGTACTTAACATCTTGGGAATATTAATGTGTATTGAAATTTTAGATGGAGGAATTTAGGCACTAAAAATTTTCATTTTTAGAGAATGGTCTCAATTCTTCTTATGTAAAAGGAAAGATCATCTACAACTAGTGTCATAATATGCAAACATGCTTTATGGAGGTGTTTTGATAGTTGGTCAATCCAATTTGAGAGTATTTGATATGGGAAGGCCTAGATAGACCTATTTATCATCCTATTGGTACAAGAAATGTGTCAAAACATCAAATGGTAAGTTGGACTGTGATCAAGCCCTTTTGCTCCAAAATGACCAAATAGATGTCCTAAGGGTTGTTGTAGACCTCTCAAAACATTTCTCCTTGAGGTTTTAAGAGCCTTAACTTACCAATATTGTTTTATATAGTGAGTATAATTACTATTAATATTTTTAATATAAAATGGTAAGTGGAATATGGAGTTTGAACACCTTGAAAGTGCTTGCAAACACAATGAAAAAAGGGCAGTGATGTCTATAGGACATTATTGCAAAGAAGCTTTGCACTTCAATTTCAAAAATCATAAACTATGAAATAAAATTAAAAGAATCCTACATGATCCAAAGAACATCCATGAGCTAAAATAATAGCTAAAAAGTGTAATTTTATGTTTTGAGACTTCTTAAGCCCTTCCCTGTCTGTATACAGGCCTGGGAAGGAGCACCTACAACTGGGTTAGTGACCAATGAGTTGGAGGTTAGAATTGAGACCCTATTTTGATCCTTTAAGAAGAAATATAGTGTTTTTTAATTTATATGGAATTAATGGGAAGATATATAACTATCAAACAAACCCTAAACACCACCAAATCACCTATAGTAGGCCTGAAGCATGACTATCACAGTCAAGGTAGAGGGGTACTTATTAAGGTCCTAAATATAAAATGATACTAGTTTGAGTGTTTCTAATAGAATTAAAATAATGAAGATATTCCATGACAAATTAAAAATGAATAGAGAGTCCACACTCTTGAATCAGAGCTCATTTTGTACCTACAAATAGGGGTTTGGGCATGTCTCAGTCCTTAATGAACAGTGACCTGATCTTGAGAATAAGAGGTGCATTGGAACAAAGAATTGTACTTAAGCCTAGGAAAATTTATGAATGATCAACTATATAAGATTTAATAAAATTTAATAGGTTTCCATCATGCACTTAAAACCCAAATCAACACCTATAGGCATGGGACAAGGAGGTTTTTTGTTTCAATCCACTAGGAAGACAGTGAGCAATTAGGAATCTTAAAGATGTTATTATTGCTTAAATATCAAGGGAATGGGCCCAAATTTGCATTATAAGAGATTAAAGTAAAATATATAAGTTATTTGACATCTTGATATGACCTTCAAAGATAATTATCTATAGGAAATGAACTCAGTCTACTGTTATAGTTACGTAAGCTAACTCAGTTTTATAGTTTCAAGAGCACAAGAGATTCTAGGGGAGATCAAATACTAGGATGGTGTTTAGAGTCATTATGTTATGATAATGAAAAATTAAATGGATCTCCCAAATTGATATACCATGCATAAGAGAGGGTTCAAATAATTAATACATAGTCCTCATGAGAACCTTGCAGACTATCTGCAACCTAGGAAGTATGTTTTGGAAATGGAAGAGGTTGGAGGCTCTAGAAGCCTTAACAAGAGCTAAAAATTGGTATTAAAAATTTATATGACTTATAAAAACTATTAAAATGATTATTTTGTTAAGAAAAATATGGTAGATACCCCCTTTTATATCTTATAATAGGGGTACTTTCCCATGCATAGAGTTGAAAGTTTTGATGAAAAGGGAAGAAATAGTAGACAAGAAAGCAAAGAGAACTCCAATAAGGGTTTAATAAGATGTAAAATATTCATTTAAACCTAAAAAACCTTACCAAAAATTTTTAAGGAAAATAGGGTACCCCATACCATAAATGTTAATAAAATATTTTTAGGAGCTTTCACATGTGTGGGAGCCATTTTTGAGCATTTTTGGTCTTCTAGGCTAAAGAGGCCTAATTAGGCCTAATTGGGAGGAATAATTGATCTAAGAAGCACACTTTCCCTAAGTTTATATCCATGAAAATTGGTACAAATAAAAATGAGGAAAAATGGTACTAAAAAATAGTTTCACTTTGTCTTGGAAGTTCGTAAATTATCCTACACAAGTGGACTTGCATAAAAATAGGGCTACAAGAGGACTAAGCCGAGTGAAGGCTCTATGAACAAAATGGAGACTTGAGGACATTTTTATGGTTCTAGATGATTTTTTTTCAGTAAAATATGATTATAATAATACTTCCATGAATAAATATTTCATAACTTGAGCTAAATCCAAATTTTAGCTATTTTGGCCAAATTGGGCCTAGTGAGACAAAGAGGCCTTGTGACACCTAAAAGAGGAATTGAAGATTTCAGGTGATGTAGCTAATTGAGATGATTCAAGATGATTTAAAAGTGTCCTTGGGATACAAATATAACTATCCAAGAGATCTCATGATCAAATTATTACCTCTTTCCACTTGTGAAGGAGGAGTTTCAATACTCAAAGATGTTTGTTGAAGAGTTTCAACGCCACCTCAAGTAAGGTACTCAGTTTGGGATGGAAACATATCCACATAAGCTACTTGATATCTCCTCCAACTCATTTCCATGAAATAATTTTCCCTAACCCACTTTTAAGTGCTCTTGAAAGCCCATCATGAAGGCAGTTTTACAAGAGAGAATAATTGAGAAGATTGTTATGACACACTTGGAGAAGAGACTAATTTGGGATAAAATGATGTCCAAATTAGTTTCATGACTCTTACTACACCTCATTCACATGAATTTTATCTTATTTACACATTTTGACACTTGTCTTTATGCCTCTTCAACTTCTCTTCTCTCTCTCTTCTTCCAAATTCTATAAATGTAAGTCATCTTAGCTATTGAAGGGAATTCCAACTTTTGGCATGGTGAAGCCCTACTAGAAATGTACCTTGATTTGTAATTAAGATAATTATAATCAAGATAGTTATAATGTAATTACATTTTCACTACATGTTGAAGTGATCCTTCTTGAAAGTCAAGTATAGATTTATTTCATCTTATTTTCGTGCAATACTTGAATGTGTCGCTACAAATGACTTCTCTCCTAATATGTTTCATGAAGTGTATGTTGCTGCAATAGACTCTTGAAGTTTGTATGAGTTTGATAGTGTAATATCTGACATTCCCTTCACTTGAATTCATTTTTTTAGTTGTTATTTTCCTTCATGAAAAACACTAATGCTGGGGAGCTCTATTAATGGTGTTGAGGCTAGTTTGGTTATCTTAGTTCATTATGCAAATCCCAAGTGTATGAATGGAAGAAACTCTTGGTTTATTACCTCCTATTTTAGGTTTTATTTATGCATCTCTCTCCTTTTTCACTCATAATAGGTAGTTTTAGTAACATAATCACATCAAGTCATATCTAGGGAGTTATCCCTCATAATTTAGAGATTCATCTTTCTTATAAGTTCACCCACAACTTGAGACATGATTCTATGTTGCATCAAATTATAGGAACCTCATAGAGTATCCTAGGGTTCATAATTTGGTGACAATAGTTATGGCATGCTCAGTGGGACAAGGTCAAACTAATGAGAATAATGTTGGTGTGTCTTCTCTCTTATCAGGTTTTGGAGGCATCCAAGGAAGCACAAATGGAGACTCCAAATGAATTTCTAGTTTTAAGAAGCCCAAGTATCTATTGATGAAGATTTTGATTAATTATTAAATTTTCATATGAAATATGAAGTTTATATGGATGGCTATGAGAAAAATATTTACCATACACCTCCCTATCAACCTTTTTATGACCCTTTCTATCTTTCTCAATAGTCCTATCAAGAATACCATCCTCCCTATGAGTCATGGTAGTCATATGGTCAACCTAGTCCCTTTCCAAATGAGTATGCTATTTTTGACCAGCCATATGACCCATATTCAACTCAGCCTTGTTATGAGGAGTCAAGCAACACCATTATTTAGGAGGTAAAATATTAATCTTTGAAAACCTTACTTGAAGAAATTAAATATCCCAATTATTTTTTCTAAGCTTACTACACCTCTCATTCTCAAAATGTGTGGGTAGTTATGCCAAAGTTTCTATAATTGGAAAAGCATATGAGTGTGCTAGTTAAGTGTTGTGATGAAACTACTAGTGGTCTTGTGGATTGGTTAAGATTTTTATTTGGATTGTTAATGGACTTGTGGGAGTATGTTGAGGAAGAGAAAAAATATGTCATTAGTGAAGGATTGTCTATTGCAAGAAAGGATTTTTAGTGGTGGATTGATACATTATAAAAAGGGGAAACTCAAGAGGCTGTGGAACAAGTTATAGCTATAAAATAATCTCCAAAAATCTATGAAGAGCCTCATGAAGATGAGGAGGATAATGAAATCTTGTATGAACAATATCTCCTTCCTATTGTTCATCCTATCTTAACTCTCCCCCAATATCCCATTCAAGAAGTTTCACCCATCTCCATGCCCATCCATGAACATCACACTCCATCCCCGACCCATAGACCTATATATCTCTCTTCCACCCTTCCTCCCCTTGAAGAAGAACCTATTCAATCCTCAAAAGAGCCTACTAGTTGTAAGCTTTCTACTTGGGACCAAATTTTGAAGTCTTGGGGAAAGAAAAAAGTTAAAGGAGAAGTCCAAGAGGATGATGAAAATTGTGATTTGGCTATGGAATAAAGTGATGTGCCCTCAACCCAATAAAGCCTTGTTGCTATCCAAGAGTCATTTCAATATCTTTTTCTTTCTTCCATATCCACTCATGAGCATCTCACTACACCTTACATTATTTCTTCAGCTCATTCATCCATTTCCAACCTTCTAACCCCATCTTTTCTTAAAGAAGAACCTCTTTTAAGGGAAGCATCAAAGGAGGAACAAATTAAGTCTATAGTAGAGAAAGAGGATAACACAAGTGATGATGAAGAAGAATTTATCATTGAAATTCCACTTGGGACTATCAAGTGTAAATCACCCTTCTAAAACAAAGAGAAAGAGGACTCAAATGAAGCTACAGTTGATCATAAAAAGATGGGAATAGACTTGGAGTGGACCATATGACCAAGGATCAAGATGAGGTGTTTGAAGGAGAATTTCATGAGGAAAAGGTGATCCTTGATGTGAGAGATGACAAAGAATAATGATTGAAAAAAATTGAGTTTCTAAATAGCCAAAATAACTTTTAAAGTTTGAATCAAAGTATCTGAGAATATAGAACAAGAAGTATCCATGAGAGACAATGATCAAGATTGGGAATATTACACTAAGCTCCTTGATGAGCTTGAAGGACTTGCAGCTGACAAACCACTTACCCATTCTCAAGACATCATGGGGAACAAAAAAATAGGATTTTATGAGCAATATTGGATCATGTAGAAACTAAGGAGTATAATGAAGAAGCTGAGGTAGTTGAAGTGTAAAAGGAATTCATCTTTATAGGTGATTTGTTTGAAGTTGTCTCAGTTGCATTGAAATCCATGCCAGGAAGATTAGCCAATACCATGAAAAAGATGAAGACTTCCATGTCAATTTTCAAATGGAAACATGTCTCATGTATCCCTTCATTTTATGAGGTAATAAGAGTTTCATACTTTCACTTTGATCTAGGAGGGAGAGAGTCTTTCAAGATACTGTGTGTTTAGTTTGGTTTTATTTCAGTTGTCTTGTGTTTCCTAAGTACTTCATAGCACAAATGTGTTTGCTTCATGGTGTTTGGTGTGTGTATTTTATTTCATGTGTGTGTTTCAACCATATTATTTTGTCTTGAGTCAAAGGTCTATTCAAATCAGTTAAAGTGTCCATATGCATGACTATGTGCCCAATGTAGGTGTAAGGCAACTGGTCCTAGGCATAACAAACATGCCACCCTTGGGAATCACCAAAAATGTTAACCGAATTTAAACCCAAATAAAGTTTAGGTCAACACATAATATTTTTAACTTTTAGATAAAGTTCCATGTGTCTTATGGGGTCTCCTATTGTCCTATATGTCCACGTGCCCTTCCCTTAGTCCTTGTTGAAGTCCATTCTCCTAGTACTTACCTAGTCAATAAAAGTAAACATTGGTCAACCATGGTAAAACTTAGTAAAAGGATAAATTTATTTTTTAAATGTCTTAAAACTATATTTTATAGCTTTCAATGTGTCTTCAAGTCACAAATTAACCATTTGCTAGGTCTCGTGTGGTAAAAGGGTCATTTGGCCACTTTTCTAGCGAATTAATTGACTTGTACAGATGGTGGGAGTTAAAAAATATGTCATAAAGGTGTATTAAAATTTTGATAAGGTAAAATCATTTTATAATCAGTCAGGTGATGGTTAGAAGTCTGTTATGATCAATAAATAGTAGTTTTTCCTCAAAAATAGGAGTTTTTGGGCACTTGTTTAGACTTCTCAAGTCCAGCATCAGCTAAAAAAATGGGAAGAGTAAATAATCACCTCCCATCATCCATTTAAATTCCTATTTTTCAATAATAATTAAAAAAAATCATTTGTAACTTGTTTTCCTCCATTTTCACTTGGCAAGCAAAGAAAGAGTAACTTCATACACTTGGCATGGGTTGTATAGGTGGAATTGGGAAGATTGCTTGTAGGGGTGGATATTTATATGAGTGAAATTAATTTTAATAACAATAAATTTATATGTGGTACATCCTCTTTTATGAACAATCAGTTTGATTCTAGGCAGCTCTCTATGCATGTTCAACAATTAGGGGGTCACTATTTGAGCTTGTCTCTAAGTTTATTATTTTTAATTGATGGATTCATCTATTTCAGTCTCTCTAAATTTTTTTCAATATTTTCCCATGATTATTATTATTATTATTTAGAGTTCAATTGTTTGAGAGATCCTCTTCTAGGCTTGTAAAATGTCTAGTTTGCACTTGTAATCATCTCGCTTGCCTTGGAAATGTTACCCCTATGTCAAAAAAAGGTGTTTTGGTATTTTTTTGGAGATGATACTAATGAATTTTTTGCATTAAAGTTTTTAAAAATTCTCTTAATGTGTTTTTAAATCATTCCTTGCATGTTTCTTGTCATTTCATGATTTCCTTGTATATCATAGTAAAAACAACTCCACCCACAGGAGCATGCTAAAGTCACAAATGTAAATTTGAAGGTTTGATATGGTCCTTAACACATTTAGACTATTAATTTAAATTTAAATGTTGGATGGAGGCATGTAATCACTACAAACTTACATGTTTAGAGAATGATCTCAATTCTGCCTATGTAAAAGGAAAGATCATCTACAACTAGTGTCATAATATGCAAACATGCTTTTTGGAGGTGTTCTATTAGTTGGAAAATATAATTTGAGGTTAATTACTATGGGAAGGCCTAGATATACCTATTTATCATCCTAGTTTTACAATAAAGGTGTCAAAACATCAAATGGGAAGTTGGACTACGATCAAGTCTTTTTGCTTCAAAATGACCAAACATAGGTCCTAATGGTTTTTTTAGACCTCTAAAAACATTTATCCTTGAGGTTTTAATACCCCTAACTTACCAATATTATTGTCTCTAGTTAGTAAAATTACTATGTAAATTTTTAGGACAAAAGGGTAAGTGGAAGATGGAGTTTGAACACCTTGAAAGTGCTTGCAAACACACTAAAAAAAGGGCAATGATGTCTACAGGACATTGTTAACAAGAAGCCTTGCACTTCAATTTGGAAAATCCTAAACTATTCCATCAAATTAAAATCTTCATAAATGATTCAAATGTCATACATGAGACAAAATGACAATGACAAAGTGAAATTTGATGTTTTGAGACTTCCTAAGCCCTTTTGTATCCATACACACGCCTGGGAAGGAGCACCTATAAATGGGTTAGTGAAGCACAAGTTGGAGGTTAGAATTTAGACATTATTTTGATCCTTCAAAGATAAAGAGATTTTTTTTAATTTAAATTAACTTCATGGTAATATATATCACTATCAAACAAACCCTAAACACTACCAAATCACCTATAATAGGCCTAAAGTATGATTGTCACAGTCAAGGCAGAGGGATACTTGTTGAGAGCCTAAACATAAAATGATGATATATTAAGGGTTTATAAGAGAATTAAAATAATTATGAGATCAAATGATAAATTAAACATGAATAGAGAGTCCACATTCTTGAATCAAGACTCAGTTTGCACCTACAGATAGGGGTTTGGGCCTATCCCAAACCTTAATCAGCAGTGACATGATCTTGAGAATAAGAGGTGCATTAGAAAAAATAATTGTACTTAATCCTGGGAAATTTTATTAATTTTCACCTATATAAGTTTTAAAATAATATAATATTTTGTTATCATGCCCTTGAAACCCAAACTAACACCTACAGGCATGGGATAAAGATGTTTTTGGTCTCAGTCCACTAGGAAGACAGTGAGCAATTGGGAATCTTGAAGATGCTATTATTTCTTAAATATGAAGGAAATGGACACAAATTTACATTATATTAAATTAAATTTTATATTGTATTTACACCTTCATATTAACTTCAAATATAAGTATATGTAAGAAATGAACTCAGTCCACTGTTATAGTTAGGCAAGTTAACTCAGTTTTGTAGTTTCAAGAGCACAAGAGATTATTTGAGAGATAAAATAATATAATGGTGTTGGGAGTAATTATTTTATGATATTTAAAAATTAAATTTATCTCCAAAATTGATACATCATTCATAAGATAGGGTTCAAACGTGTAATACACAGTCCTCATGAGAACCTTGCAGTCTGTTTGTAACCTGGGAAGTATGTTTTGGAAATGGAAGAGGTTGGAGGATCTAGAAGCCTTAAAAAGAGATAAAAAAAATTATAAAACATGTATATTACTTAAATAAACTATTCCAATTTTTATTTTTAAAATATAAATATGGTAGATACCCCGTGTTCTGTCTCAGAATAGAGGTACTTTCCCATGCATAGAGTTGACAGTTTCAAGGAAAAGGAATAAATAGAGGAATAGAAAGCAAGGAGAAATAAAATAAGGGTTTAATAATATTTAAAACATTAATTTGAAACATAAAAACCTTTCCAAAAATTCTGAATGCAAATAGGGTAACCCATACCACAAAGGTTGTAGTCACTATGAAGTTTGTTGCTAGTGGAGAAATGAAGAAAAGGTGAATTGGAAGTTACTTTCAAGGTAAATATGTTTGTTATAAAGATATAATGAGTTGTATTTATATTGGATAATATTTTACATACCTTAATTTATCATTTTAAAATCAATTTGAATCTCATTACTCACCCAACATACATGTTCCTTATCTAGCATGCAAAAAGACCTAGACTAGTTTTTTGACCATTTTAGAGTTTTCATACTTCCAGAATGAAATATACAATAAAATTGGATACGAATCATGGTATGGGTCATTTTAAAGTTAATAAAACATTTATAAGATATTTCACATATGTGGGAGCTATTTTTGAGCATTTTTTATTTTTTAGGCTAAAGAGGCCTAATTAGGCCTAATTGGGAGGAGTACTTGATCTAAAAAGCACACTTGCCTTGAGTGTAGCACTGTGAAACTTGCCACAGATAAAAATGAGAGGAAATTGTACTAAAAATTTGTCTCAATTTATCTTTGAATTCTATACATTCTCCTACACAAGTGGACTTGTGTAAAAATAAGGCTACAAGAGGACTAAGCCTAGTAAAGGCTCTATGAGCACAATGGAGACTTGAGGAGAGTTTTATGGTTCTAGATGGATTTTTTTCAGTAAATTATAATTAAAATAGTAATTAAATGAATAATTATTGTATAAATTTATCTAAATCCAAATTTTAACCATTTTGGCCAAATTGGGCCTAGTGAGACAAAGACGCCTTCTGACACCTAAAAGAGGAATTCATGATTACAAGTGATGTGAATGATTGAGATAATTAAAGATTATTTATAACTATCCTTGGGATGAAAATATAACTGTCCAAGATATATCATGATCAAATTCTTGCCTCTTACCACTTTTGAAGGAGTTTCAATACTCAAAGATGTTTGTGGAAGAGTTTCAACACCACATCAAGGAAGGTGCTCAGTTTGGGATGGACACATTAACACATAAATTAATTTATCTCTCATACACCTCATTTCCATGCAAAATTTTTTCCTAACCTACTTTTAAGTGCTCTTAAAAATCCATCATGAATCCAATTTCACAAGACAGAATGATTGAGAATATTGTTATGCCACACTTGGAGAAGAGGATAATTTGGGATAGAATGATGTAAAAATTAATTTCATGACTCTTCCTACACCTCATTCACATTAATTTTAAATTATTTCCACCTTTTTACACTTGTCGTTGTGCCCCTTCAACTTTTCTTCTCTCTCTCTCTTCTTCTAAATTCTATAAATATAATCCATCTTGGCTATTAAAGGAAATTCCAACTCTTGGCATGGAAAAACCCTACCATAATTTTACCTTGATTTGTACTTAATATAATGAGAAGTAATATAGTTATACTCTAAGTCCATTCGCACTATGTGTTTAAGTGATCTATCTTGAAAGTCAAGTATAGATTGAGTTCATCTTGTTTTCATGCAATCCTTAAATGTGTTGCTACAAATGACTTCTCTCCTAATAGGTTTCATGAAGTGTATTCTACTACAATAGAATCTTTAAGTGTGTATGAGTTTCGTAGTGTCATATCTGACATTCTATTCACTTTCCTTAATTTTTTGAGTTTTTATTTGCCTTCATGAAAAACACTAATGTTAGGGAGCTTCAGTAATGGTATTGAGGCTAGTTTGGTTGTCTTAGTTCATTATGCAAATCCCAAATGTATGAATGGAAGCAAATCTTGGTATATCACCTCCTATTTTAGGTTTATTTTATGTATATTTCTCTCCCTTTTCACCCATAATAGGTAGTTTTAGTTGGATAAGCACACCAAGTCATATCTAGGGAGTTATCCCTCATAATCTAGAGATTCATCTCTCTTATAAGTTCACCCACAACTTGAGATATGATTCCATGTTGCATCAAATTCTAGATACCTCAAAGAGTATCCTACGGTGCATAATTTGGTGACAATAGAACTCACACATACATATAGATCTACAAAATTGTCAAATCCTCTCTACTATTTAAATGATAGTGTAGGTGTGATTTGGAGGTCATAACTCAAGATATCAAGTAATTGAAAGTCCTAAATAGGAGAGTTAAGGACAAAGAGTTTAAAATATGGGTTAGATGATTATTGCCTACACACATGCAAATGCAGTCCAAACACAAATAAACCCTAAAAAGTCATTATTTGCTTGGAAGGTTAGAATCACTAAGAAAGAGTAAAATATCTCTCTAAGTGATATAAGATAATTTAATGATGTGAACATGGTTTGAAAACAATCTCAAGTTCAAGTAAAAATCAAATACAAAAGTCTAAATTCTACTTACGCAGCCTAAGGGTATGACAAAGGCCTACTTCCTCTCATGATAGCCTTTGCATGGTTTTAGAATTCTTTAAGAACCTTCAAGGGGTCATATTATAGGGTAAGTTGAGAATTATTTAAAGGTTGTAACTTAAATCTACCAAACCCTTAGACATAAATAAATAAAAATTAAACTTATTCAAATATAATCCAAACTATACATACAGACTTTGTTTGGGCAGACTTTGAGGAGATGCCAAGTGGAGTTAGAGAAACTAAGAACATTGGGGACCTAAGAGCATTGAGACACTAACAAGAATGATGGAAACATATATAAACATTTCATGTAGTGTTATACCTCCAATAGAGAGAGTAAATAGAAGAACATAGTCATTAAGGTATGATAAGTGGTTTGACATAAGAACCCTAAGCTTACAACATGATATGTTGTATAGAGTTAAAGTAATAAGGTGTTTGTAAAAAAATTAGAATAGGTAAATATGGATTTTATGGACCTCATTGAGTTCATTAGAGACCAAAACTAATCCAAGAGAATCACATATAGACTACAAACTTGTCTATACCCCTCAAAATGATTCTTTCCAACCCGAGATGTCAATTTCTTTTACTTTGTAGGGTCAGGAGGATTTTCATGGGATCTTGTGCTCATAGGTGAATTTATCCACACTATTACACTTCAATTTTTTTGAATTGGTTGGAAGACTCATATGTCCATTTTTATGAATCATCCTTAAGAACCCAAACCACTTTCAGGCTGTCTAGGAGAGCCATAAAGACCAGGTGAGAGAAAAATGGAAGTATATGCCTCCATATTGATTATATGGACTTCCAAAACACCCATAAATTTTTTTAGACTCCAAGTGGATCATCTATGTGTACTTGAGTTGTACAGACTACTATATGGATTGCTAGAAATGGCTTGTTTTGTATGTTTTTTGGTGTTTTACAGGGAGTTTGTAGAAATGGACACTTTAAAATCATTAAAAGAGTTCCCTAATACTTATTTCATCTTCTCAAATTAATAAATTTCCTTAATAACCCATGTAAGTGACCAAACAAACTCCATTTTGCAAGGCAATCCAAACTACCTTGTGAAGGGCTTGTTTTTGGTCATTTCATAGTTTGGCTATAAGCATAATGTTATAAAATACCAAAAATTACATTTATGTTGGCATTGGCATGGTTAAATTTAATCACACACTTCCCATAGGTTCCACATTTTCAAGAGGATTTTAGTGCCAAAATTCAATTTTTTAGGCCTAATTGGTAGAAGAGATATGTAGAAAAAGTAGACATTAACTTGGATTTAGCTCATGAAATTTGGTATGAAATTGTAAGATTATAAGGATCCTATAATATGCCTTTAATTTTTCAATATAATCCCTACAAATCCCACATAAGGAAAAACACTATAAGAAATGAGGCCTAATTGGGGATTTTGTTAGAGAGCAACCTATTGCATCTAGTTTGATGACTCAAAATGGATTGTCAGAGGTTTGATATGAGTTTAATAGGACATACATTAATTTTGAGTGAGATAGAGTAACTAAAACTAAGTTTTGACACTTGTGTGTAAAATATGCCTAAGGAGATGAAGAGCCTTCTAGACACCTTGCAAACAAAAGAGGTGATGTGTCAAAGAGAATTTGTTAGTGTAAGCTGAGAGGTGTTAAGAGAAAATAAAACATGAATTTGAAATAGATCTGACCACCAAGAAGGTCATTTGTCCTTCAACAAGTCAAGAAGAAAGAGAGTTTCAATAAGATAGTCAAAGTTTCAATAAGATAGTCAAGGTTTCAAGAATGTATTTCAACCTCCCATTATACTTGGAGAGATGGATCATCGAAATAGGAGAAACACATGGATTATTAAACATGTTGAAGCTATTCCATAACTCTTCTTATTGTTGTAACTTAAATGACACTTTTATACCTTCTCTCTCTTACACACTTCTTCTCTTCTCTCACACGTGTTCTATATATTAACCCAATTTGGATTTGAAATGTATCCTCCACCTGAGTATGGTAAATCCATGATCATTTTAAGCCTTTTAGAAATAAATAATGATATGGTTTCCCTTATCCATGAGTTTTTTCAATGTGTATGTTAAGCTAGTTGATATTGTTAAGTGATAGTTTATCTCCCTTAGCATGTCATCCTTGATTAAATCTATATTCAACTTTTAATTCTGTTACAAGTCTCTTGAAGTGTTCTACTTGATGTTTCATGAGTTTAGTGAGTTTTATATCAACCAGTGTCAATTCATGACCTTGAGTTTTATCCTCCTACCTCAAGTTAGCTTCACCAACATCCATGAGAAATACTAATGGAAGGGGAAAATTTGGATTAGTGTATGTCTATATTAGGCTTGTGTTTGAAGTGTACTTGTAGTTGGTTGGTAGTGGTCATATTAAAATTTGTGCATCACCTTGGTATGATATTTTATTTCATATTCTCTCTATCTCTTTTCATCCAAAAAATCAAATAGTATATGCGATAAGCTATCAAACACAAATTTAGGGAGATATCACTTCAATCTATAGGTTTACCTACTCTATAGGCAACCCAAAATCCTAGAGGTAATCCAATATTTCAATCAATTTGGGTAAGTCTTGAGCATCCTCTCCAAAGATGCAAAATTGAGTGACAACAGTTATGACATGCCTAATATGACTAAGGTCCAAAAGACTAGAGTAATTGTTTGGTGTGTTCTTCTACCTATCAACTTTAGGAACCCTTAAACAAACAATAATGGTGACTTTGAATTTACTTATCTATTTATAAGCATCCTAGTTATTTATTATGAAATAATTTGATGTTATCTTGTGTTTCATTTGACTAATGAGGTTGGCATGGCTGGATATGATGAAAGCTTCTACCATACACCTCCCTATCAACCTTTTCATGATCCCAATTATGTGTCTGAATAGCCTTAACAAGATTTTTATCATCCCTATGAGTCATGGCAGCCCTATGGCCATCCTAATTCCCCTTCATATACCATAATATTTTTTAGCATCCCTCTTAAGAAGCCTATGAATAAAGCTATAAATAAGTGTCTCCCTATTCCCTTGATCCATATCAACCTCAATCAATTCATATCATGAGGAATCAGAAGATATAAACTATTAAAATCTCAATTTCAGTAAAAAAATTGATAAGTTAAAGCTCACAAAAATCCCCACTACTACCCTCCTCCTATTTCAATTCCACCTCAAGACAAATCCTTATGTGCACTCATTTCAAATGTTCTAAAATTGTAAAAATTAATGAGAATATGGGATAAATAAGGTGGTTTCATACATATTCATCTCATAGAAAAATTGAGAAAGTAGGCCTAATTCTTTATGAATGATTAGAGGCTAGTCGAAGAGGAATCCAACTATGCCATCAATGATGATATGCATTAAATGAGATACTATATCCAATGGTGTGTAGATATACTATAAATATGGGAAAACCTAGAGGTTAACAATCAACTTGTTGCTATTAAAAAGCCTCAATAAGTATATGAGTAATGTGAAAATATTGTTGAGTAACATGTCTCTCCCATTGCCCAACCCATCTTTACATCCCCTTAGAGTCCATTGTAAAACCCATCCATAATCCATACACCACACCTTATATTCCCATCCAATCCATGGAATTTTTCACCACCCTCCCACCTCATCCCTTCTTGAAATATAACCCATCTTATAGGAGATAAGCAAATAAGATCAAGCCAAATTTACAACTGATCAAAAAGATGACTCAAGTGTTTATGATGAAGAACATGCTATAGGGACTCGCCTTGGTGAATAAAACCATAATTCAATATTATTGAGTGAAAAAATATAATATTTTGATGATGTATCTACCAATGAGGATTTTTATCAAGGCATGGGATAGAAGGTGTTTGAAAAGAACATCACATCAGCTAAGTTGGTTGACACTCATGGGAAAAACCAATAGGTTAGTTTTAAAAAACTAATAGAAGATAAAGTTTTTGTTGACTCCATGAAATAATATGATTTGTGGTTAAATTATAGTGATATTTGTGAAGAATTTTAAGGCCTTCAAAATCCTACCTGGTCAATTTGAAGACACTCTTGAAGATGCATTGCCTCTTGAAGGTGTGTTTGAAAAGGAAGATTTTATACCCTCTAAACTTGTGCAAGTTGTAGCCAACACTAAAGTTGAAGAATCTTCAAGTAAGCAATCTGATTTTGATGAAATTCTCAAGGATGAAAATGGAAAGTTCTAAGAGGTTGTGATTATTGAATAGAAGGAAGGAAAAGATGACTGGAAACAACATATTGAACTTCTCTAAAATCTTGAAGATCTTTGCAAGGTTGAATATCATCTTCATAGTCAAACAATATGTCTTAATTAAATACAATTAAAAATATTTGGTTGAGTATGATAATATCCTTGAAGTATTGATGATCTTGTGGATGGTAAGAAATTTAAAGATGTTCTTGAAGATGTTTTGCTTCTTAAAGAACAACATGTCAATCTTCAAAGTAGCAAGATAGAGGATGCCCCTATAAGTGAAGAAGTGATCATTTTTTAGACAAGCACAAATGTCAACAAAGGTAATGAGAAGGATATTTAAGTACAATAATATTTCACCTCCATAGGTTACTTAACTATCATACCTATCAAAGGGATCATAAAAGGTTAGATTTTTTTTTTCAATGCCATATTAGGGATTTAGAAAACATTTTATAGAATTTTGGCAGTCAATTTTAAATGAAAAGAATTATGAAGTATATTTTGATATTATACAAATTATTTATAATATTGGTAATAATTTTAGAGCTCCAAATTTATATAAAACTACATCTCTCTTTCATTTTCCACTTCACAAACTATTAAAGGAAAAAATCAATCAAATGGTATAGGAAGTATGATTAGAGTTGGGAGATGGAATTTTTGACAATTTTTGGTATGCATATGGTATTTTAATTTGTGTCATTTTTATTTTTATTTGTGCTATTAACATTATGAACAATCTCTAAGATCATGGGTTACTTTTTGAAGGAGCAAATCCCCATAGGTTAAGTTTAGAACAACTCTAGAAAAAACTATGAATTTATGTATGATTAACAAAATTAGAGTGATTTATAAGATTTATTTATATTACTAAAAAACATTCATAAGTCATGGTGTCATGTGCAAAGGTCATTTTGACAAGTAATTTCTCTTTTTTGCATTATTTGCAACTCACTATTAGTTTTTTGCATTCCATAAATATTTTAGGTGGTAAAATGTATCTAAAAGTTTATTCATGGTACAATACCATATTTATCAATCCCTTCAAGTCTTTTTATCAATAGGATATCTTGTACAAGTCCCAAATGGTCATAATTCCAATTACCTTTGGTGGACTATGTTCTAAATGTGTAGCAATTTAGTTGAGTTGAGTAGATTACATGTGTTTTTGAGATATTGATGGTTGTGGTATTAATTTAATATATTTTAATATAAATAAGTAAATAATATTTGAGTTTCAAATTCCATATATGCAATTTCATCTTCCTAATATAGGATTGCAACCCCACAGGTCTATAAACCTATAAGTGTTAAACTCTAATGAAATTCAATGAATGTTAGTGTTTCATGAAATACATACCTAGCATGAGATCATGGTGATGTATCAAGATATAAGGAACATGGATCATTGGGATCTCCAAAAATATGAAGCCAAAAGAGATTGATAGCTAGCAAGACTACACTTAAAGAGACCTATAGGACTATATATGCAGATAATGGATCCAAAAGATGATAAAATGATTTGAATATGATATATAAAATTGGAATATCTCCTATTAAGTAATTAAAACTATCATAAAACCATTTACCTAGTTGATTATTCCTAATTCAAACCTCACATACTCAAATATCCTAAAATACTCATCTACATGGTCCTGTGTGTGAAGGTAGTGAAAGCAATAAGTTTGAAAGGACCTTGAACTCTTTATGGAGCTACTAATAAAGTAATAAATAAATATAAATGGATTATACATTGAATTTTAAGCTCCATATTATCATTATGAACTTGAAAAAAAAGGCATAATACACAATCAACTATCAAATTCCCACTTATAGCCAACTTTTGAAAATTTTGTATATTGGATGGTGATGAAGGTGAAAATATAGAGGTTTCAAAACATTGAATGATGTAATAAAATATCTCCATGGAATAAATATTTTGATATTTTCATGTTTGAAACAAGGCTCCTTTAACATAGTCAGTCTTTGAACACAATCAAACTACCTAATAATCACCTACAACAGTGTTGGAAAATATTTTTATCCTAAATAGGTTTGGTCATGAGTTTTAGACTTTAATACCTTGAAAGGAGTCTTAAATAATATAAACATAGCAGAGAAAATCCTTTAATAGGTATAATATTTGGTCTTGGAGATCTATAAGGCCACATATATAGTCAACCATCTCAAAAAATCATCTACAATAATTCATTAAAGGCTTTGCCTTGGATAATGTTATTTGATAGAAACACAAATATTTAAATGGTTTTATAAGGCATGGAAAGAGATTTAATAGTTTCAATATCATGAGAAAAACTCCTAAAATGTTACATTGGTATACCATTCTCAAAGGAACCCAAACAGGCATATAGGTCTGTAAAATGATAAAAACCTCTCCAAGTTTGAGATGATAGTATAGGTGTGATTTTGAGGTTGTAATAAATTAGGATATCAAGTCATTAGAATGATTAAATAATTTATATAAGGATATATCATTCTAGAAAGGGATCAGAGGCTAGTTTCCTACACATAGTCCAAATACAATCCAAGCACAAAATAGCTCTAAGAAGTTATTGTTTGCTTGGAAGGTTGGAATGATTGAGAAAGAGTAAAATGTCTCTCTAAGTGATAGAATATAATATAATCATGCAAAAATAGCTCCATAATATTCTCAGTTCCAAGAAAAAAATAAACATAAACTTTATTCTACCTACTTAGCCTAAGGATATGACACATGCCTGCTTCCTCTCATGATATCCTTTGCTTGGTTCTAGGAGTCTTTAAGGAAATCTAAGGGGTATGAGAATAGGCTATTTTGAGCATAATTGAAAAATTTTAACATAATGTTGTCACTTATATTTTCACCTTTTGAGGATATGGAAAATCTCTCCTCATCCAAGTGGTACAATGTAAAACCTTTAGGATTGTGGGTAGCCTAAGGATGAGGTGAATCTCTAGATAGGGATATTTCCCTTGATGTACCATTTTGGATCACAAATAAAAATAAAATTTGAGGGTGAAAAAGTATAGGGATAACTGAAATTAAACTAACATAAGGGAGGTGATACACCAAATAACATGATGACATCCAACTAGCTGCATGTTACATGTGAAACCAAGAGACAAATCGAACATACACTTCTCCAGTCTTCATCTTCAAACATCAATGTTACCTTGTGAGGTTATGGATGAATGTGAAAAGATATAAGAAATATACAAGAGGATTATGATGGCACTAATGAATAGGATAAATCACTAAATCTTATATATTTACTAGAACACTTCACATGCCCTATAAGAAGAAGCTTTCCAACTACAAATAGATGATAGAATGAAATAACATGCTAAGGAATCCATAGTCTTCACTTATGCAAAATAAAAAATTCAAAATTAACACACTAATAAAATTTATATAAGAGGTAAAAATAAGTTGTATTATTTATCAAAAGGTATAAAAATGAGTAGGCCTTTGCAATACTCAGGTGGAGCATCTAATACAATGCCAAAATGACTAGTTCTTATAGAACTTGAGAGAGAGAGGAGAAGAAATAAGTCCAACAATAAAAAAGAAAATTGTCAAGATTATAAAATAATTTAATCATGAATTATAATCATATATGGTATGAAACAAGAAAGGTTATGAATTATAAATATCAATCCAAGTTACAAACCTCATGAAAAGTGGCAATAGACTCCCCATTCTGCCTCAAAAAAATTGCCCTCATGATTGTCCCTATTTGAAAAACTTCTAAATGATTAGTATCAGGTACAATGATTGGAATTAAGTGTAATTAAATCATATATTCCTCTCCATGAATTGGTTTCAATCTTGGTCATTTATAGTCATCCCAAAATGAGATATCATCATCTGTTGTCTAGAAAACCCCTCTTCCATGCACCCTACACACTTAGCCTCAAAAATGGCATCTATTGATCACAAAAATATGTGGGAGGAATTTTATGACACCTATAAATACCCTATATTTCCTTAGAGTCATTATACATGCTTTAAAATAATATTACATGAAGCTTTCCACCCTTCTTACTAACTTGTCCATTAGGCTAGTTTTGACTAGCTGAGTTGAAGCACGTAGTTTGGATACTTAGAAGATTTTTAATGAAATAAAATTACCATAGGGAGTTATAAAAAGTATAAAAATTCCCTCTTAACATTATTTCACCTTCAAAATCCTCCATGTTCGTACAAGTCTATATAGCTCATCCTGGTGGGAATTAGATTTAAAGATTCATCTTCAAGTTACAATAGGTTTCATGAGTAAAATATTACATTAGATCAATTTTCCAACTCCATTTTAAAAAATAGGTCACTTATAAGGGTTTTAGGCATGTTCCACTCTTAGGGTTCGTTCATAAAATTGGGATTTTGGATTTGTCAACCAATTTCACTAGATAGTTTTTCAAGGACCTTAATAAATTTATTAAACTAATCTAGCTTCCATGAAATTCCTTATGTAATATATGAGTGTTCAAAGTTGTCCCATCAAGCCTTTTCCTTCATTTCTTATAGGTCTGAGTGAGTTTTGAGCCAAAAATGGCTTTCTTACAAATTCTCTTACAAGGTAAAAGCTTGAAAACACCTATAGTGAACTCATTAATTTGTTCCAATATGTTTCAAAGCATGTCTAAGTCCAAAAATATGAATGACCTCCTTTTTGGGCATTAGGCCTAATCCTCGTCTAGTGGGCTTACTTGTACTCTTGAGCTTAGAATGACTTTTGATGGATTTATTTGCCTCCTAGTAACTCAAAAACATCTATGGTGACCTATTATACATTTTCCAATTCAATATAAATCACATTTGGATCCAAAAGTGAAGGTGACCTCCCAGTTGAACTCTAGGCATAACCATGCCTCATGGGCATGTCTACAAATCTTAATGGTTTGGTCCTCTTTGTTGGTATCATTTATTTTCTTTTGGTTTGAAATATTTTAATAAGATTCCCTCAGATTTCCAAACCATATTGAAGGATATTTTTAGCTTTTGGTTTACTTTTTTCACACAATCTACCAAATTATAGGGTTACATGCACAAAGGGAGTGCCCTCTATCTAAGATAAAATATAAGGAACTAATTTGTTTCCTATGATGAAAATGAATATTTTATAGTCATATACAAGTTATAATTATATTATACACAAAAAACCATCCTCTACTACGTCATTTTCCCATCCAAAGGCCTCAAATTCCAAGACAGACCAGTGAAGTAAGGACTGTGTGTGAGCCTTTTCCAAGTGGACTGTATTTTGTGACTAAGGGTTCATTCATTCATTTTTTATACACTATAAAAGTTTGTGGATGTTATAATACTCATTATTATTGTGCTCATTATCTCCAATCTTTCAATTCAGCCTTCAAATCTCTCACAAGCCCCTCATACTGCTTGCTTGAAATGACTATGTTTCCTTACCTAAACAGGAGTCTAGTTGTAGGTTACTTACATGGTTTTATATCAAACATAATGTGAACATATTTTTTATAACCCATTGGAGTAATTTTATAATCTTTTAAATTCACTTGCTCCATATTGAATGTTTTATCATCACCTAGGCCTAATCCTTAGTGGTCACTGCTAGCATCTTCATATATAGGGTTGTAGGTGTGTGTTAGGGCCTTAAGAGGCATTTGTAAGATTAGAATGTATTTATAAGAGTGAATATATATCATAATATTTTTTTATTAATGTGTTCATATGTTATTCCATCATGTTAACTTCACTTACAACCCTCTTATGCACTTGAGTTCTAAACTGAGCTCCTCTATTCATGACTATAACCCCTACCTATTTGACCCCTACTGGTGGTTATGGATTTGGAAGATCATCACTTTTTATCATTATGATGCATAAATCCTTAAGGAATATTTCAATCATACTTTAAAACTATGAACATAACTTAACCCTTATATATATAGAAAAGGAAATAAAGTTCTCAAACTTGAAACCTATATTGGATGTAAGTGCTCACAAGTCTATGTATAGACTGTAGGGATTCTTGAAGAGAATGACATCACTCTAACATTTTGTTTTGATGATCCTTTATATCACGAACATGTCATTTATTTAATGGAGACACTTGACCATGGGGTGTAATTTAGGATTTTTAACTTTGAATGAAGGGTCTTTTTTGCTCTCAAGCTTGTAGATGACAATGCTTGGATTCAGTGTTTTATAGGCAATTTTGAACCCTCAAAACATCACCCTCTGTAAATATTTTTCCCTCTAAACACTGAAAAGGTATTTTATTATGATAGGGATAAAAAAACCAAGCTAATAATATGCCTTAAAATCCTTTTTCACCATGTCATGTGTTAATCACAAAAGTCCCCCTTACCTTTAGTTTACTTTTTTAGGGAAAATATCCCTATATTAGTCCCTAATTCCTCTAAGATGATTTACCCTTGAATTTTCCATTAAAATTTTCATAAAAGGTTTGTTATGGTCAAACCCACTTACCAATACTCCAAATAAATGGTTTGCCAAGTTTCAACCTCCCAAAAAAGGACTTTTCTAGTTTTGAGATACCACCTATAGGTGGGTGTTTTCATACATAGATATTAAGGGTTAGTGGATTGGTAGAATATATGATCAATGAAATTCAAATGAGATTTGAGACCTTAAAATGATTATAAATATACCTCTTTCATTTCTATGACCTTTATTATTTCAAAATTTCCTTCTCAACATGTTAGTCTTCATGAGATACTTTTAGGTATCAATTGCTACCTAACTGTGTGAGTGAGTGTATGTTTAGGTAATGGAGATTGGGCTTAACTTTAAATGATCATGTACCTTCTTCCAATGTTAAAATTAAATATAATAAAATTTTTAGAATTTAATTAAACCAAAATGGCCTCATTACAACATGATCTTCCCTTCAAGAATCTAGCTAATTGTTAGGATAGTTAAATAGTAGGATGATTGTATGGTGGTCTATGACTACATTCATAAGGATTTGTTTGGAGAATGAGATAAAGGAGGTATAGATAACTATATCACATTTAAACACAAAATAAATTAAATATTATAACCCCATGGAACTACTAACCAAACATGAAACTTTGAAAATGGTGGAAAATGCTTGTCACTCTAAAAAGAAGCCAGTCTACAAAATTGAGGTTATTAGCTCATAAAATCAAATTAAAACATGAAACCAAGAATTTTAATCATGAGGATACATATTTACAGTAATTTTATACCAATATTAACAAGTGGATTGTATGAATCTTCTCAAACCAAGGTGAAACCCATGGGGTGCATAGATTAGCAGGTAGATTAAAAAGGTCAACTTCTTAAGGATGGTTCATAAAGATCAAGCCACCATTCCTCTAAAACTAAAAATTAAATGGAATATGATTTATTCTAGAATATAAACCTAATATAGCTTTTCTTGAACCCCCTTATGCCAACCATACCAAGTGCAAACCTACAAGTCACTTTAGCTTGCCAAGAAGGGCTGAAAAGGAGTAGAATAGTTTTGATCAATAAATGGAATTCCAGATCAAAATGTGTAAATTAGATTTTTTAAGATGAATATTCACTTATTAACTATTTTAAATGTGTCACATTTCCCAAGGATTCCATACAAATGCCAAACTCTTCTTTTCCTTCAAGAAAACTACCCTTTCTCCTGCATAGCCTACCATATTTTAGTTATGTCAATTTATTAAGAATTAATTGGAAACATGGTGCATGAAATCATATTTTTTAACCTTCACATTTCTTAATAAACCTGTACAACTCATTAAGTACACCTTTTTAGCCCCTAAAATGGCTCAAAATGAGTAAAGGGACTGCAAAAACTAATGATTGAGGGTATTATAACATCAATTGACATTAATTAATATATAATACATCCCATAAAACTTATATTACACCCCCTATATAACTATAGATTCATGTTTTTACCTATAGCTACACCAATTTAACTAAAAAGTCAAATTTGGCCAACAAATTGGTGACTCATAGGGGTAATATACTTGCTATACCAACTAGACCAGTAGAATTATTAGTCCATTAGGATTAGGATTCATCTAAAGCTCAAAAAAAAAAAAAAAAAAGGAAACCTTTGACCATTAACCATAAGCTTGACCAATATAAGACAACTAATGACTACCTTAGCCACACAATGTAAAGGACACACACAACAAAGAAAGTACACACACACACACACACACACACACACACACACAATTGTGTTCAAATCACTTAAGGGAATTTGAAAAAAAAAATTATGTACAAATAACAATTAATCATACCTCCCTTTCTAGGATTAGAGGTAAATTTTCTTGAATCTCTTTTTTCATGAGATGAATGAGGGTGCCAAGCATGTTGCTCTTTAGATTGAACAGTTTATGGACCAAACCTATTCCTTGGCACTTCACTTGACATATTCTTGAGTATATCATATTCAAATAGGTCTCTAATGTAGACACATTACTGTTGACCTTGTACGAATACCTCATGTCGCTGCTCACTCTCTTTCTTATGATCAACTTTCATCTTCTATGTAAGCATAGTCTCAAAAGGAATGATTTCTTGTTCTTTGAAATATTGAGGCTAGGCTTGTCTTGACCTTTATAGGATGATGTGAAATTTTATCTTGCTCACATATGACATTTTGGACAATTTCATTTTGCTCATCTATGACATCTTGAATAATGCCATCTTTCTTGCCATCACTTATAACTAGCTCTAAAGGAGTTGTAGAACCCTTGAGAGATTCAAACTCTATGAAACTGTCTTAAAATATATACCATAATTCATCATATTCACTTTTATTATCATAATTCATTATAAAAATAAGAGATAATCCTCCATCTTCGTCTTTATATTTCAATAGGATCTCTTCCAAGATTTCTTCTTCAACACAAGGAGTGTATTCTTCATCATCAACCAAACAAAGAGATCCAACACAAGTGCTCACCTCTTGTTTAGAACTTATGAAATTTTGAAGTTTTTCAAATTGTAACTCAATTATCACAATTTTATCTTGTTGGCAAACGGATACAAGGTCTTCAAACTCCTTAGTGATGCCAAGACTAGGCATCTTGAAATCTGGAAACCTAGCTTAATAAGGTTGCCAAGGAGTTGCACTTTCTTTAAGTAAGAGTTTTGAATTTTCCTCAACCAATTTATCTTCTTGAGGTTCCCACACCATAGGTACATCAATTATAATTGAAATTGATGATGAAAAAATGAACTAGTTGGTTTGGGTAGAACATAGGGCCCAAAATTAGATTGAGAATGCAAAGTTAGGAATTCTATTAAGAGTTATTGCGAAAGGGGAGGCAGACCATGGGCTAATTTTTTTTAATTTTATTCACTCCATTTTAAAACCACTTCATTTTCATCTGATTTATCTTGAGGACTCTCTTGAGGAAGGTTTTATGGGGTGTGTTTAGGTATAGGATCTTCTTTTGTGTTTGAACCTTCCATCACACCTTGATTTAGCAACCGCATCTTTGACTCTAACTCCTCAATTTGATTGGCTAGGTTTTATTGTAAAATTTTCTCATGAAGTTCATATGAATCATCATGATAATAAGGAATACATGAGGGCTAACATGGGACACAATAATTTTCTTGAGGAAAGGTAGGAGGAACTTGTAATGGATCAACTTCATTCACCACTTCACACTCCTTATCAACCAAACTTCCATCCTCTTTCTTTCCCTATGATTCTAAAATATTAATATAGATTAGGATGTTAGGATTACAAGTATTTAATTGAGGAAGGGTGGGAGGTTTTGTTCTATAATCAAGCTCCCTCTCAACTTCACACTCTTTGTCAAGACTTTTCTCCTCTATTTTACTCCATCTTAAGATATTGGGACTAGAGGTTTCCTTTTGAGATGGCGGGGATGAATTTTGAGAGGAAAATAAGGGCTTTAACTCCACTTCATTTTATACCAACATGGATTATTTCATGTACATATTTTCTAATTCAATCTACCTATCAATATTAACTTCAAACACAAGGTTTCTCTTTTCAATTCTCTACTCTAAGTGATTTGGAAAAGGATGACTTTGATAAGCTTAATTTAGCTCATGAGTATGGGTCATGTATGGCTGGTAGGAAACTTTGGGAAGTGGATTGAAGGATTATATGTATGTTGAGGTTTCCTTTCATGAACTCTTAACCTATCCTCTAAGGAAGAAACTAGACCACTCACATCAAACATCTCAATTGTGAGCCTTTGCCTATTAGCTCTCTCAATAAGTACCCACTCTCTTTTGGTCAAATCTAATGCTTCTCTCACCCTATGAATAATATGACTATGAATATCTAGACCATATCCCCTTTTATTATCAATATCTAACATATACCTTTCATATCCCAAGAGTGTCTTCTTGAAGGTGGAAATGGGTTGGCTTGAGGAGTGGCTAGGTCAACTAGGAGCAAGACATGGAGAAGGATGATTTTAGGACTGATATAATTCATGCATGGTCTGATAAGGATCATATTGGATATGATTAAATAAATATTAAGGTTACTAAATATCATGACAAGGCTGACCAATGACTTGTTCATATTGATAGGGAATGGCACAAGCTTAAAATGTCTCACCAACTTGTATAGAGTAGAACTCAACACCAAAGTCAGCTATGAAACTTCATTAAAAGTAAGAAAATAAATAAATAAATTTATAAAAATATTCAAAATATAACTTGGGCTACTTGACCATATGATGTATCTCTAGAGTCACCATTGATGCTTTGATAGATGCCTCCAAACGCTGATTATTGAGACACAACACCAAAAAACTCTCAACTTCTAGGAACAAGAGTCCAACCAAGAATGCAAAAAACTATTATCACTAGTATTTCACCATTTTAGGATATTTAAAATATTTAATCATCCAAGAGGCACAATGGAAACACTTCTAGGCTTGGGGGTAGCCTAAGGATGAGATGAATCTCTACATAGGGATAGCTCCTTTGACGTACCACTTTGGATCACAATTAAAACTAGAATTTGGAGTTGAAAAGGGAGAGGATAATTTAAGGGAGGTGATACACAAAATAACATGATAACATCCAACTATTTTCATGTTACACTAGAAACCAAGAGACAAATTGAACATACACTTCTCCAATCTTCATATTTTCACATCAATGTTACATTATGAGGTTATGGATGAATGTGAAAATCTAGGAGGACTATAAAATAGGAATATGAGGGAAATAATTAATATCATAAGTCACTAAATCTTAAACATTTACTATAACACTTCACATGCCCTGCAAGAATAAATTTCCCAACTGCAAATAAATGATAGAATGAAATAACATGCTAAGGAATCCATAGTCTTCACTTATGCAAAATCAGACATTCCAAATGAATAAATAAATAAAATTCATGTAATTTGTAAAAATTAGTTTTATTATTGATCTAAATGTATACAAATGAGTAGGGCTTCACCATAATTAGGTGGATCATCTAGTAAAATGCCAAAATGGCTAGTTCTTATAGAACTTGAGATAGAGAGAGAGAGAGAGAGAGGAGAGGAAATAATTCCAAGAGTCACTAGGACATTTTTTAAGATGATAAAAGTAGTTACTCATTAATTATAAGAGTATGTGGAATGAACCATGCAAGGTTAGGAAGAAAAAATATCAATCTAAGTCATAAACCTCATGAAAAGTGGTAAGATGCTCCCCATTTTGGCTAAAAAAAATGCCTTTATGATTGTCCCTATTTTAACACATTATAACTGATTAGGAGTAGGTAAAATTATTTTAATGAAATTTAAAGACATAAAAATATCTCTCCATTCATTGGTTTTAGGCTTGGTCATCTAGAATCATCCCAAAATGAGTTATCATCATCTGTTATCCAGAAAACCCTTCTTTTATGCACCTTGTAGATTTGGCCTCCAAAATTAAATAAATTCCTCATTAAAATCCATGGGTGTAAGTGTACGAAACCTATAAATAATCTCTATGTACTTATAGGCATAAATCATCCTTTAAAATCATCTTACATGAAGCTTTCCACCCTTCTCACTAGCTTGTCCTTTAGGCCAATTTTGACTGGCTGAGTTGAAACACCTAGTTTGAAAACTTATAATCTTTTTAGAAAACTTAAATAAAAATAGAGAGTATAATAAGTGTAAAAATTCCCTCAGAGCTTTATTTCACCTTCAAACTCCTGTTGTAGCCTACACAACACAAAAAATTGTCAAAAATACCCTATTTTTGCCATGTATGTACACGTCCGTACAACTCATCCATGTGGGAAGTAGATAGAAAGAGTCATATTAAATTTATAATAAGTTTAATGAGAAATTTTCTCCATTTTATCAGCTGTACAACTCCATTTTCACAAATAGGTCACTTACAAGGGTTTTCAAGGGTTTTAGGCATGTTTCCACTCTTAAGGTTCTTTCATAAAATTGGGACATTAGATTTGTCAACAAATTTCACTAGATTGTATTTAAAGGACCTTAATACCTTTCCTAAACTCCTCTAGCCTCCATGAAATTCCTTATGAAATATATGAGTGTTCAAACTTGTCCCGTTGAGCCTTTTCCTTCATTTCCTATAGGTCTGAGTGAGTTTTGAGCCAAAAATAGATTTATTAGGGCTTATATTGAAAGGTAAAATCTTAAAAACACCTTTATTGACCTCATTAATGTCTTAAAATAGTTTTAAAATCATGTCTATGTCCAAAAGTATGATTGACCACCTCTTTGGGGATTAGGCCTAATCCTCATCTGGTAGGCTTACTTGTACTCTTGATCTCAGAATGACTTATGATGGATTTATTTTCCTCCTAGTAGCTCAAACACATTGATAATTACCTCTTATAAAATTTCCAATTAAATATAAATCACATTTGGATCTAAAAGTGAAGGTGACCTCCTGGTTGAACTCTAGGCATAACCATTGCTCATGGGCCTATCTACAACTCTTGATGAATTGGTCCCCTCTGTTGGTATCCTTTAATTTTTTATTGGTTTAAAATGTTTTATTAGGATTCCCTCAGATTTATAAACCATTTTGGAGGATATTTTTATCTTATGGTTTGCTTCTTTCACCTAATCTACCAAAATATAGGGTTACATGCACAAAGGGAGTGCCCTCTATTTGAGATAAAATAGAGGGAACTCACCTATTTACTTAGATAAAAATTAATATTTTAGGGTCATATAAAAGTTATAAATATGTTATAAAAAAAAAAACCTCCACTAGGTCATTTTCCCATCTAAAGGCCTCAAATTCCAAGACAGACCAATCAAGTAAGGACTATTTGCAAGCCTTTTCTAAGTGGACTATATTTTGTGACTGAGGGTTCCTTTTTTCATTGTTTCTCCACTATGAATTTTTTTTGATATTATCATGATCCTTATTAAGGTTCTTATTATCTCCAATCTATTAATTTAGCCTTCAAATCTCTCAGAAGACCCTCATAATGCTTGTCTAAAATGATTATGTTAACTTGTTTGTATAGGAGTCCAATTGTAGGTTACTTTCATGGTTTTATCTCAAAAAATTGTGAGAATATTATTTATAACCCAATATAGTCATTTTATACCTTTTTTAAGTCACCTTATATATATTTAATGTTTTATCATCACCTAGACCTACTCCTTAGTGCTCACTACCAACATCTTCATAGACGGGGATGTAGGTGTGTGTTAAGGCCTTAAGAGGTCTATGTAAGCTTATAATGTATTTATAAGGGTGTATATATTCCATAATATCTTTGATAAATGTGTTCATATGATATTCCATCATGTTAAATTCACTTACAACCCTCCTATGCACTCGAGTTCCAAATTGAGCTCCTCCTTTCATGATTATAACCCCTGCCTGTTTGACCCATGTTGGTGCTTATGGATTTAGAAGATCATAAATTTTAGTAATTAAGCTTATTAAATCCTTGATAAATATTTAAATCATCCTATAAAACCATGAACATACCTTAACCCTTATATATTAAATAATTGAAACAATGTTCTCAAACTTGAAACCTATACTAGTTATAAGTGTTCATAGGCCTATGTACAAACTATAGGACTTCTTGAAGAGCATGACATCACTATAAATTTTTGTTCTAATGATACTTTATATCATGAACATTCCATTTATTTACTATAGACACTTGACCATTGGGTATGATTTAGTATTGTCAACTTTGAACAAAGGGTCTCTTCTTCCTCTCAGGCCTGTAGATGACAATGCCTAGATTCAGTGTTTTATAGGCAATTTTGAACCCTTAAAACATCACCGTCCAAAAATATGTTTACATATAAAATATAAAAATTTATTTTATTATGATATGGATACAAAACCAAGCTAATAGTATTCCTTAAAATCCTTTGTCACCATGTCATGTGTTAATCACAAAAGTCCCGCTAACCTCTATTTTACTTTTTTTGGGAAAGTATCCCTGTATCAATCCCTACTTCTTCCAAGATGATTTACCATTCCATTTTCCATTAAAAACTTCATATAAGGATTTTTATGATCAACCCAACTTACCAAGACTCCAAATAAATGTTTTTTCAAGTTTCAACCTCTCAAACAATGACTTTCCTAGTTCTAAGATGCCACCTGTAGGTGGGTGTTTTCATACACAAGAAGTAAGGGTTAGTAAATTGGTAGAATGTAAAATTAGTCAAAATTAAATGATATTTGATATCTTAAAATTATTCCAACTATACCCCTTATATTTACAAGACCTTTCTTAGTTCAAAATTTCCTTCTCAACATGTGAGTCTTCATGAGATACCTTTAGATATCAATGGCTACTTGACTGTGTGAGTGAGTGTATGTTTATGCAATGGAGATTGAGATTCAATTTCAAGGATAATGTACCTTATTAAATTTTTTAAATGAACACCAATAAAAATTTTAGGACTGAATCAAATTAAAATATCCTTATTTCAAGTTGATCTTCCCATCAAGCATCTGGCTGATAGGTATGAGAGTCAAACAATAGGGTGATTGTATGGTGGTCTATGATTGCATTCATGAGGATTTGTTTAGAGAATGAGATCAAGGAGATAAATAAAAATATATAAAACTTAAAAATGGAATAAATTACATATTAAAACCCCCTAGAACCACTGACAAATCATGAAACTCTAAAAATGGTGAAAAATGCCCATCACTCTCAAAAGAATCCAGTCTACAAAACTAAGGTTATTAGCTCATAAAATTAACTTGGAATATAAAACCAAGATTTAAATAATGATTATATATATTAAAAAAAAAATTGAACTAATATTATCAAGTGTTTTGTATGAATCTGCACTATCATTAGTGAAACCCATGGGGTGCACATATTAATAGATAGATTTGAAAGGTAAAATTCTTAGGGATGGTGTATATAGCTAATACCATAATTTCTCTAAAACCAAACATAAAATATAATTTTACTAAGTTTATAACATAACCCTAATATATTTTTTCTTGAAACCCCTTATGTTAATTATACCAAGTACAAATTTGCAGGTCACTTTTGCTTGCCAAGAAGGGTTGAAAAGGAGTAGAATATTTTTTTTAATCAAGAAATGGAATTTACAAATAAAACCAAACATGGAAATAATATTGGGGAAGATTGAGATGCATCTACTAACCATTTCACATGTGGCACACTTCCCAAGGAGGTTGTATACATGCCAAACTCCTTTCCTTTAAAAAACTACCCTTTCTTCTGCATAACCTACCATATTTTAGTTATGTCAATTGATTAAGACTTAAGTGGACACATGGGGCATGACATCATATCTTTTAACCTTTTCATTTCCAAAAAAAAAGTAAAACTCATTAAATGCACCTTTTTTACCCCTCAAATGACTTAAAATGACAACAGGGACTAAGAAAACTAATGACCAAGGATATTATAACATAAATTAACATTAATTAACATATAATAAATCTCATGACACTCATATTACACCCTATATAGACCTATAAAGTCAATTATTAACCTATAGGTGTCCCAATTTGACTAAAAATTCAAATTTGGTTAACACCTCACAAACCCATCAGATGTAAACAAACAAGATGTAAACTTAGTAAAATATAGCCCAAAGTGTGGATATAGGCTTTATTTAGGTATACGTTGAGGAGATGCCATGTGGAGTTAGCTGGAGAAACTAGGACCACTGGGGACTTGATAATATAGTGAGGAACATGCTTAATCACTACATCAGACCCTTAGCTCAATCAAGCAACAATGAAAATAAGTATAGTCATGACAACTATGTTTAGTCTCAAATAGGACTACTTGTGTATGCACAGGCCAATAGGGAAAACCTTAAGAGATTTATAACCAATAGTGTTAATAAAGGGAAGAGACAATTAAGACCCTGAAGGTAATGATGTAAACATATAGAAGCATTTCATATAGTGTTAAACCTCCAACAGAAGGATTAAAGGGAAGAATACATTCATTATGGTATGATAAGTGGTTTGAAAAAATAACCCTAAGCTTATAACATGAGATTTTGTATAGATTTTGAGTAAGAAGGTATTTTAAAAATAGTTGGAATATGTCAATATGGATGTAATGAGCATCATTGAGGTCACTAGAGACCAGAACTAATCCAAGAGAATCACCTACAAATTGTAAACTTGTCTAGACCCCTCATAATGCTTATTTCCAACTTGAGAGGTAAATTTATTTGGCTTGGTATAGTCAGGAGGATTTTCATGGGACCTTGTGATCTTATGGGAAGATATCCACACTAGTACACTTCAATTTTGTAGAATGGGTTGGAGGATTCATATGTCCAGTTTTATGAATCATATTTAAGAACCCAAACCACTTTTAGGATGCCTAAGAGAGCCATAAAAACCACATGAGATAAAAATCCATTTTTTCCCTCTATATGGATGATATGGACTTCCAAACCACCTAGATCTTGTTTTATACTCCAAGTGGCTCATTCACATGTACTTGAGTTGTACAAAATGATGTACTAATTACCAAAAATGGCTTGTTTTGCATTTTTTTTCTTTTTCATATGCAATTTTATGCCTCCATCTTGTTCTATACTCTAATTGGCTCATTCACATGTACTTGAGTTGTACAAAATGATGTACTAATTACTAGAAATTGCTTGTTTTTCATATTTTTTTGTGTTTTATATGGAGTTTACAAATATGAACACTTGCCAATCATTGGAAGAGGTCCCATGAGACTTATTACATTTACTTAGAGAATAAATTTGCTTAGGAATCAATATAAGTGACTAAAAAAAATCCATTTTTCAATGTAGTCCAAATAGGCTTGTGAAGGGCTTATTTTTGGCAATTTCATGGTTTGGATATAAACACAATGTTATAGAATCCCAAACTTGACATGGAGTTTATTAACAGCATTGGTAAATTAAATCATAGACTTATTGGAGGTTTTATAAGTGCAAAAATAATTTAGAGCCAAAATCCAATTTCTAAGCCTAGAGGCCTAATTGCTAGAAGAGATAAGAAGAAAAAGTAAACTTCTACTTGAATTCAACTCATGAAATTTGGTATGGAACTTTAAATGCATATACGGTCATATAATATGTATTTATTTTTTTAATATAATTCATACAAATCCCACACAAGTAAAAAAATATAAAATTAAGGCTACAAGGAATGAAGCCTAATTAGGGCTTTTAGTAGAGAGAAACTTGCTAAGGCTAGTTTGAGGCCTCAAAATGGATTTTTAGGTTTAATGAGAGTCCATAACACATCAATTAAGTTTAGGAGAGCTAAAGTAACTGAAATTAAGTTTTGACACTTGTGTGAAAAATAGGCCTAAGGAGATGAAGAACCTTCTAGACACCTTGCAAGAGAAATATATCATGTGTCAAAGAAAACCTATTAGGGTCACATGAGAGGTGTAAATAGAAAATAAAACATATAATAGAAATTTATTTGACCAATAATAAGGCCAGTTTCCATTAAACATGTCAAGAATAAAGAGAGTTTCAAGAGGTTAGTTGAGGTGTTAAGGATGCATTTCAACTTCGCATGCCACTTGGAGAGATGACTAATATAAAGAGGAGCTATTGAACATGGCCATTGATAAAGAGAGAGATGTTGAGCATTGTCATTGAATTTTTAGCTTTGATATTTAATGTTGTCATTAATTTTGGAAGTTCTTGTGAAGATGCATGGTTCTTTCATTGATGTCAATCTAATGTCATTTGATGTCAAAGGTTCTTGTGAAGATGCTTGGTCAAGAAAGCCTTTAGATATGTGTATGATAGGTTTTGTTTCCAGCCTAATGAGTGTTATTACTATGATGAAAGAATACTAGTTCAAGAAGGTTCGAATGTTAGCTTGAATGAAATCATTAAAAAGTATCATGAGTATAGGTCAGTATACAAAATGTAAAGCATATTGTAATGCTTTGTATATACCTTATGATATGGAATTTATAGGTGGCATGATGAAATAAGTGAGATTCAAAAAATAAACTATGTGCTCTAAATATTTGTGTAAGTAGTTCTGAAGATGCTCTGAATGAGCAACAAAGATGAAAATGCTCTAAAGAAAACTTGATAGTGTTTGAGTATGAAAGAGATTATTTGAGGTTGTACATGAGGTATTGAGGACCTTGAAAATTATTAAAAGGTTAGCTCCAAAGATCACTGTATGCATCATTGAAGATGTGATAATCAAGCATCGAAGATATAGAATTATTATTGAATATGTTTTTTTTTAAATTCTGAAGAAGAGTGAGTATATGAAATTACTTAAGCATACACAAGAGGCATTGTAACATAGTAACATTCCAAATTTAAGTTAACAAAGAGGCTAGAAGGTCATATTCAAGTCATAATAAGACTTGTATGTCAAGTTTTAGAAAGAAAAATAAATATGGTGTCCATATGAGATAATGAGATCAGTTTCCATGACATGGGTAAGCAAGTGAACATTGATAGAGGTGAGTCAAGTTATTTTTTGTATGTGCATGAAGTTTTAGATCAAGGTTTATAGGAAAAGGATTGAAAAGTATTTCAAGGTTTCTCAAGTACATAAAATAAAGAGTTGTCTACTTGAGAAGGTTTTATTAGTGAACATCTACATGAGAGCCTAAGTTATTCATGATATATGATGAAGGGTTCCATCTTGAAGTTCTAAGCATTGGTTTTTATTAAGAGGAGCTATTTTTTTGAATGATCATTAATATTGAAACATGGTATAAACCTTGATGAAACCATAACTATGACATGATGTTGAATATATTATTCTAAATAGCTGATAACAATTTGAAATGATCAAACAAGTCATTAGAGAGTGAATTCAACTCTCCTGGGCATCTCTAGGTGTGATTGGTTTCTCAGGTATGTGAAAAGACACTACATAAAAGTGCTTGTCATTCAAAAATGTGTTATAGAAGATAGAGTTGATCGAGTCAAAGTTACTAAGTGGATGAAGATCAAAGTGTGAGAATTGTATTTTCTATTCATGAATTTTTTTGGATAGGTTCCACATCTCAGGTGTGAAAAGTTGGTTATCAAAGTTGTCCATTCGCTAATGGACCTAATGGTGAAGACAATAAGGAATTTAGATAAATATAAGGAGACGTTTTCTAACATGTTTTCATGTGATAGTGATGATCTTAAAATTATGTTGTTTATTTTTTCTATAATGATCTATCCATACTTTGCATAAACTTGGAAGTATATGTAAGAGGTTGAAACAATCAATCCAAAATGACTTATCTAACTATATAAAGTCTATGAGAGAGAAGGTCAATAGATTAGTACATAAGACCAATAGTCTTAAATAAAGATAATGATTTGAGTGGTTGAGGTTTCTTTAAGGGTGTCATAATATCCAATTCATGTATTTAAAATACTTGAATATATTCAATTATGTGCTAGATGTTCATGTTTCCTTGACTGTGTTTTGGAGTCAGTTGGGAATTTTTAGTGAACATATTGCAAAGAGTATTTGATCATATTTGCTTAGAGTTGAAGAATCAGATGAATTTTGTGATGACCCTAAGGTCATGAGGTTCTTGAATATATATTTTATTTCCATTATTGTTTGTATAAATTTAACATATGCTAAAGTTATTCAAGATAGAGTTTCCATATAGGCACATTCTTTTTATAAGCAATGATTTGAGAAAGAGTTCAATTGGTATTTGGACCTAAAAGGTATTGTAGACCTAAATTAAATTTGGATAAGGTCTATGGAAATGTATTATGACTTGTTCCTACCATGTGAGGTGTTTTTATATGCTTTAATAAATATCAAAGGGCAACGTGTTGTTAAGAAGGCCTATTAGGTCTCCGTAAGCCTAAAAGAAGAATAAGGTCTAATTGATGTATCGTTAACCTATTATAGTGATTGATTCATGATTAAGATATTTTATTTTAATATTCAAAGGCTTGTTCATGGATAATCTATGTGATTTTAATATGTATCGGACTAAGAAATGTATAATCAAATGACTTGTATAATAGAAAGGCAATTTAGGCCTATTTAGAATGCTTAGAAGATGTTATGTGTGGGAGATAATAAAAGGATAAGTGAATGATATAGATCATTGGTGAGTATAATAAGGTTATGTATACCATTATAGTAATGTTTTGAATATATAACATAAGTTTTGAATATGAGTATATTAAGTTCAGAGAACCTAATCAAGCCATGAAGAGGGCCAATTGAGCGAAGAAGGCTGAAGGTCAGTTTGAGAGGGACTAAAGTGAGAAAAGATCTAAAGGAGTAGATCATCATATTTTGTAAAATCAAAAATGATTTATTAAGGTGATTAAAAAATTATGTGGATGAGTTATTTCTAATTCATCTTGGGGGTTGGTGCCTCCTTGCAAGTGGGTTCTTGCTCAAGCCTAGCAGAGTTAGTGTTGAGCTAGTTGGGCTTGGTTCTCCATGTGAAGTTGGTTCTGCACTAAAGATTGATGTTTATATTATAATATTTTATTCCATTTTCTTCATCAATTGGATTTCTACCCCAATAAGGTTTCTAATGTATATGATGTGTTCATAAATTTACTATTCTTATGATTTGATGCTTATGCTTGGTAAGATGTACATGTTTTTTAGAATGGTTCATGTATTATTAAGTGAAATTGAATGAAATTTTTTGAAGACTGATTCACCCCCCCTTCTTACTCATCTTATTTCCAATAATTGGTATCATATTAGGTCATTTAAAACATGATTTACATTCTAAAAGAGATCCTAAGAATCAAGGATGACTAGTCAAAAAGCTCACGGTGGTTTCTCTCCTAGTAAGGCTCCATTATTCAATAGATCTTACTATGCATTTTAGAATGTTAGAATGAAGATATATCTGATGTCATAGGGACATTATATTTGGAAGCTAGTAATGGATGGCTATATTTCACCTCTAACTTTACCAACATATGCAGTAAGTAACAAGGCTAGTTAAAATAACTCCAAATCAATGAATGCCATTCTATGTGGCCTATTAGAGGCAAATCTTGTAAAGGTAATGAATTGTGTTTTAGCCAAATATATATGGTAAAAATTGAAGACCATATATGAAGGAGACACCAAGGATAATTTGGCTAAGTTACAAACCCACATAAGATAGTTTGAAATCCTGAAGATGAATAAAGATGAAACTATTGCATCCTACCTATTGAAGGTCAATGAAGTTGTTAATATCATAAGAGGATTGGTAAAAGAAGTGAAACAGTCCACTATTATTCAAAATATATTGAGATCAATAACTCCTAATTTTGACTCTAATATGTCTATATTAGAATAAATGAAAGATTTGGACAAGATAGAGATGGATGGGCTTCATGGCATCTTGACTGCCTATGAGATGAGATCAAACAAAGGAAGACCTCTCAAAAATGAAGTAGCTTTCAAGGTTGAAAAGATGACAAAGGAAAAAATGATAAAAGATGAGGTATGTTTATATGTTGATGATGATGAACAAATATCTATATTTTCTAAAAATCAAAGAATAGGTTTAGGTAAGTTGTCATTAAAGTGTTTGAACTATGGAGAAATTGGACATTTTGCAAATAAGTGTCCTCATAAGTAGAAGACTAAGGATGATGATATAGATAATAAATACTATATGTTTGTCAATATCAAGAGGATTTTCAAAAAATATGAAGGCAATAATAAGTCATTCAAGAACAAGAAGAGATTATATACCAAAGAAGACAACCCATCTGATGTGAGTGATTCAGACACATATGACAGTGATGATGTAAGTCATGAATCATAACATGAGAATAATGAAACCTTATTCATAGACATAAAATTATATAATGAGGGTTTTTAAATGGGAAATGAGTTTTTATTGATGTAAAATTGTACTAAGAAGTATACTATGACAATGAAGAAGTTGAAGTTGAAGTAGATCTCGAGGCAAAGTTGGTAAGTGCCCTAGAAGATTTGAAGATTGTGAAGAAGAAGAAAAATAAATTGAAGACATTAGTTTATGAATATGAGGAGTAAATTGGTTTATTTGAATAAATTTTGAGAAACATCTCTAAATAGTATGAAGATATCATCCAACAAGTTGAAACCCAAATAGAGATTATGGTAGTAAGCCCAAAGGCTAAAGAGGAAGATTGGAGCAGATATGAAACAAAAATAAAATCTTTAGAATATGAGTTGGATCAGGTATATATAAATATGAATATATTTGTGATGTTTAAAAATGGCACTAAAGCTCTAGATGATATATTATGTATTCAGAAGTATGTAATTGACAAGACATGTTTTAGATTCAATGAAGACCAAAAGAAGGAACCTCAAGTTGAGAAGAAGACTATTAAATACAAGAAGATGAACATGAAAAGACCTATTAGAGAACCTAATTTTACAATATATGATATTTATTTTAATGGTTATTAGTTAACATCAAGTTAATTTAGTCATAAAGCAAGAGAATGTAGAAGACACTGCAAGAATGAATACTCATGGATCTATGGAAAAAGAAACAATTGGTCAAAGGGAGATCACAATCATCATATATCAAATGGTATGTATAATGTTGTCTATTACATATATCATAGTGTAAGACACATTTGAAGATTCTATCCTAAGAGATTTAGAAAGTCATCAAGTCAAAACAAGAAGTTTGAAGATCCTAGAGTGCAAAAAAGAAGGCACGTCAATGTATGCAAGCCAAAGATAGTAAATTTGAGTCATGATCAATATACAAGATCTAGTGGAATGATTATTGAGATAGAGTACACCTCAGGTAATAAATCAAGTAAGTAATTCCAATAACACTTATTATCTCCATGTGTTAACAAGGTAGTCAAAGAAAAGAAGGATGACAAGGTTAATGATGAGATCAAACCTATAGTGTCAGTCAAGTCCATAATAATGTTGAAGAATATTCAGTCTTGTGAAAAGAGTATGGAGACCTGGGAATCTCATAAGTTTATATTATTTTAGTAACCTATGAAAAGGGGGTGGCCCCATTAATCTTCATGGAGACATTCTTCTATCAGCAGAAGCATAAGGGTGTAGTCAAAGAAAGTTTCTTTTGAGAAGATTTGAGGATGTATATGATGCAAGAAAGGAGATGAAGATGGATAGTATCCATTCCTATATTTATATATCTTTAGTTTGAAGTAGCATCATGATGAGAGATCTAAGGTTTATATTAGGTATCTGAAGTCAAAGTGAAGAAAATTAGTATAAGAGGTAGGCTTCTAAGATAGTTTTTTAAGACAAAGGGGGAGTCCCTATTTATACATTTGGTATCTAGTATGGGATAGCCTTTTGTGTGTTCAAGAGTTTGATATTCTTCAACCATATCATAAAAGGTATGTGATCTTGAGTTTCTAGCTCTTATAAAAGAACATATGGTTGGTATAAGGGGAAGTTGGTATCTCTGCTTTCTTTGTCAATAAATTAATTACTTTTTGATATGCATGGAGATAAGGAGAGATTGTGTCTAAGGTGATTTAGACACTCTGTTAGTTGAGATTTTGATTAATCATCTGGGAGAGTCACCTAATTGAAAAGTTTATGAGAATGGTTACCATAGTTTCTGAAGACTGTGTGTTATCTAGTGTCTCTAAGAGATAGTATCAACTCATAAGGATAAGAGTATGATTTCAATAGTTGCAAATTATTTTTGATGTCTACTACTAACAAAGGCATGGGAGATGATTGGTTTAAGGGGTAACTATTCAATTTATTAACTAAACTTGTTCTATGTTGAAGTGGTTTGGTAATCTAAAGTTCATTATGAAAGAGATGATAGTTTTATAAGACCTTTGTCATTAATTTCAAAGGGGGAAAAAGATAAGAAAAGATCAGAATTAGTTAGAAATGCCAATAAAAAATAATATGACATCAAATCATAAAATTATAGGACTTTACC